>JAMKCH010024307.1:0-29468 GCA_023653785.1 Ophioderma brevispina | reverse complement strand
TTTTGCTTTTCGTATTGTGCTTTTTGGCACCCTTTTTTACTTTTTATACGTTCTCTATTCTATTTTGGTTGAGCCACATTGTTTATTCGGATTTCCCTTGTATAATCCCCATTTTCGCCCTAATGTTGGTGCTTCTTAGCTTTCCCTTACAGTTCCAAGCCTGTTCGCACATAAGATTTCTATCTCTTCCCGGTAATGGACCATTCCAACTGTGCGATTGTCATTTCTCTCCATTCGATCTATATTGTCTTTCGTTCATGCACCTGCCGTTACTGGCAACTTTTCGTGTTTCTCTCCCACCTTTCCGTTTCCTTTCCCCTTTCCTTCTCATTTCCCTCTTTCATTTCCTTCTTTCTTTATCCTTTCATTATTTTCTTTTTTCCTTCTGTTGCGCCCCCCGTTGGCCACCCGGGGGGCAAGCGCCCCCTTCCCCCAAGATACGCCATGTACACACAGAAATAATTACACAGCCTGTGTAAAAATTCTGCATGTTTCCTATGTAAAAACAGAACACCTAATTTTTATGTAACAATTATGTAAAACTTGTAAATGTAAAAATGACCAATTGAATTATGTAAAGGCACATAAAATATATTTGTATTATCAGTTGTGTAAACATTTACCAAATCATTAGGTAACACTTAAAAAAACACCATAATTTAGGTAATAATTCTGGTCGAATTATGTAATCTTCCACTTGTTCTTTATGTAAATATTTGAACTCAATTATTTTTTGGAATTTTTAATATAACTTATGCTAAATATTTGAACACAATTATGCCTAATCTGCCCCCTTGACATGTAAATTATGTAAACATGTAAAATAATTATGAAAATGTTTACATATATAGATGTAAATTAGGGAAAATAATTCACAATCAAAATAGTCACACAGTCACTTCAGTATATGACAAGAATTCAACAAGTTTATTCCAGCTCAAAAAACAACACAGTCTATAAGGGACTGACAATTTGGGCACCTTCCCGGGGTGAAGAGGCGATTTTATTAAAAATACAAGCTTATGTGCTTATTAGTGGGTGATCCGGCCCATCAAAAGTACCTTATTGGTAATCACCTGGGGTGGGGGGCAAAGAGGCACTGATACCAGGGGCTCCTAACACTATGACGTACACCAAAAGGTATGATGGCCATCTGTAGGGGTAGCTAAGCGAGCCTAGGGGCTCGCCAAAAGATATCCAGGGGTAAAAAATTTAAAAATGGTAAATGTTGTGACATGACTACAAATTGTTCGTATGATCACAAGGAGTAATAAAATGTATAGTTTGTACTATCTCGACTTACCCCATCGAGTTATAAGTGAAAACCGTTATTATAGGTCAAAGGTTAAATTTAGCTTCTACAGGGGTCGAATATTGAAAAATGCTTCAATTTCATTGGAAATGGTCTCTATTATTTGTAATGTAATCACAAGTAAAATACGGTATAGTTTGGACAATTGTACAATGTATAGTTACCAAGTTAACCCAACAACCCCTATACCCTACGAGGATAGGGGTCTACTAATGAGGTGCGGTAACTTGTAATTTCACATTGCAGATGGTCGACACTATTCCTTATTTTAATTGTGAGCACATTAAACATATGAGACCATTTTCACACTGAAATTAAAGCATTTTTTAGTATTTGACACCTGTAGAAGCTAAATTGACTTTTGACCTATAATAACGGTGTCGCGTATCAACTCCCTATAGGGTAATCGGAGGGAGATTAGCCACAATATACATTTTTTTAATCCTTGTGATCATAGAACAAGGTGGTATGCAATGCAACAACATTGGAGTGCACTTTTAAATTTTAACCCCTGTTATATCCATCTTGCGACGCCCCTAGCTCGCTTCAAGCTACCCCACCTAAGATAGACCAATCATACATTTTCGTATATGTTCATAGTCTTAGTAGCTCTGCGGATAAATGCCTCTTTGACCCCCTGCCCCCCCCCCCCACAGGTGTACCCACCAACATGCCTGGCTCACCCACTATATAATACTACAGCTGGAACCACTGTTGGGGATAGTATGAGCCAAAACCTTCATATGCAAATGGAGGCTACGATAATCGCAAGTACTTTATGTATTGACACGTACGACCCTGTGGTTCAACTTGATGAGAAAAGGCTTACTTTTCGTCATTGACCTTCATCCTGAGAATTATAAGCATCTCATATTCCCTGGTCTAAATCATGATTATATTGTACACAAACGCATCGATAAGATAGAACAATACGTTAATATAATATATTACCGCTGTTTGAATAAAAATGGAATTTTACATAATGACGGTTACATATATATTTTTTTATGTGTGTATCGTCATCTAATTCAGGATTGGAAACATATTTAAACTAAGAAAAATGCAAAATACAGCGGTCCGGTCTTATCCAAAAAGTGAGGAGGAAGGGCTATACGAGAATCTGAAAATTTTTTTAGGCGGCCTAAGAAAGGCCATAAATAATTAGTTCTCTTCGAAAAATTAGAATAGATATTGGCCATAAAGAGACCAAGGAAAACTGGTTACTTAACCTAAAATAGCGCTAATATCTGAATTGCAGATAGCACCAAAAACGTGCGGATCGCGCCGTGGACCAGTGAGATTTTTGTGAAGAATTCAAATTCTAGAGAAAAATGCGAAGTATCCCAATGCTAGGCCGGACCACTCAACGATAAGCCGTTGCAATTTAGATATATAACCATTCTGTTCATTTGAAACATTATTTTTGTCAATATCATTTTAAGTACCATTATTTCTACGTCTACATATATTTAAACACGAACAAATGATTAATTCAGACCAAACATCCTTAAAACAAATGTCTATTTACAATGTGGAAAAAAATACGATGTTATTTTGACCTTACACGGTCGGTGAACTTTGTATTGTCGGTTGTATTGTACATGTAACAGGGATGTGTGTACTCAATATGCCAAATGCGGTAACAGGTATACCACAGTGCGCAGCCTTGCTTGCACTTGTATACATGTTAATGTCAGATTCAGATACCGCATTTTACTGGACAATTGTCTGCCGCGATGGCGGAAGTGTAGTCTTCCTTATATATTGTGTTAAATAATTGTGATCCCGATTGTGATCTATGTATCGATATTCGATAACGCGTTGGTGATCGGAATGAGTTGTGATGGCGTCCTAACCCTGATGTACTCCAAGCAGACGATGGCGGCCAAACCTAGTAAAACAACAAAATGAGTCAAAATGGATACACCAATTAGTCCAGAGGATGAACCCCATTTAGAGTAAAAATCGTACACTTTTTGACAGAAGTGCAAACCGTAAGCCATTAAATGATTTGATGTGCAATCATATGGTCAATATACTCATTCAGTGCACACAGTCTATACTACCGTTATACTCATTTAAGCACACACACACACACAGACACACACACAAGCAAACAAACAAACAACAGCAGTAACAGATAAACGATGGGAGAGTTAAGCTTTTGTAATTATGTGTCAAATCAATGGCGCGATGGCGATGTCAAAATTTATGATTTCTTTTCTTGGCCGCCACTGCCCGACTCTAAGCACTGGCGGATGGGAAAATCCCCGTCTAAAAAAAATCAATGCTCCCAGGTCAATGCTACAGCCCCCCCCCCCTCCCCCGTGGGGTCTTGGATTTTGGTCGGGAACTCATGCTCGTTCCAAAAAAGAGGGACTAGCTGCAAATGCGGGACTACCGCTAGGGGTATCAAATACACAATAATCAAGTTCTAGTTCCGCTAGGGGTATCAAATTCAGTTGTGTTTGTGACTGGTTCAATGATACAAATATCAGGAAAATCACCCTGAGTGTGTATTTTTCTTGCAGTAACACAAGTGTCACTTTTTTGTATATTGGCTATTTTAAAGGTATATCGTTTTTCATGTATTGAGAACAGGTCCCGCAAGGAGTATAATCTCACTGCAAATTGGTCCCATTTAGTGTGTATTTTCACTGAAACTAGTATAATTTCACTCAAAACTGGTCCCGTTAGGGGTATATTTTCACTGAAAATTGGTCCCGTTATAGGGGTTACTTTCAGAACTCCCAACCAAAATCCAAATCCAAATCGATGTTCTTTGACCCTACTTTACAAATCGTTTCTATCTGTTTCTTCAATGTGAAATTTGAATCTGCCATAAGCCCAAGGAATTTTGAATTCTTTGACTCGTGTAAGTTTACAACCACATAAATATATACGGAAATGTTTTAATCGATAACCAAAACACATGGATATTTTTGGCATTTGAAGGGGGTGACCCGATTTAAAGGCTGACTCAGAGATTTCCCGAGGATGGCGCCCTCAATTTTCAAACAAATCGTGTTTTTTGCATGTACATAATGCTTGTCCATACTAATCACTGTGTGAAATAGCTAAGCTCAAATCGAAGTCCTTCATATAGAAAATCACAACTTTGTTATAAAATTCCGGATCCGGAACTTTTGTTATACACAGTATCCTATGGCACTGTTATACTATACATAAATGTTTACTGCATGAAAACGAATAGGATTTTTCTTAAACTTTGGAATTGGGCATTTTAGACGACTATCTTTAGTTCTAGATGACAATTTTAAAGTAACACAAAGAAAAAATTATATTTCTAAATCTCTGAGTCAGCCTTTAAGTACATAAAGTTTTCATCTGAATTGAAACAATGGCATTCACCCCAAAACCCCATCTGTAAAGTTTTGCGCCGATATTTCAACCCGTTTTGATGTGACAGCTAACAACGCGATTTTGTAATGCCCATAGAGTACTGTGTAAAATTAATATTGGTCGACCAAAATGTGGCACATTTTTGCTCATATTCAAACCAAACATCCTTTAGCCCTAAGATTTCACATGGTAAATGAGGAAAATAGTAGCTATCTTGAGATACCAACATTTTGACCACTTCCGGTAACATATGTGGTTCTGGGACGAGGCTATTAGCGATCGGACCATGGCCCTTTAAAGGGACACAGTAGCATGAAAAAATATTCGAACATAATGAAATGGACCCTTATTGAAATAATTTCCACAAATTTGAAAACAATTTGGTGTTCAATAACATGGTTTTGCTTGGCTGCTGTGCAGCCAAAGATGTGACATTAATGCCAGTATTTTATCAAACTGAAAAGCATAAATGGCAATTCAGCAGCTCATAGGACCCTTGTATTGTGTATGTGCTAATATCGGCTAATCCACCTTTCAATTGCCAGATCAATATTTACTGCCTGAAGTACCAGGCAATGTCTGAATTCCCAGTCTGATGCTTTGAATTGTGTCAAAAAACATGATAGCTACACTGTAATTCTGGCAGGAGTAAAACCTCCCCTGATTTTCCGTGCCGGAATCCCTGTGACTATTGCGGTTTTTACCGTTTTTACAGAATGTAAACATCCAAATTAATTTTGTGGAAGTGAGTTCAGTAAGGGGTCCATTTTCATATGTTCTGAAGATTATTGTGTCCCTTATGAAAGTTTGCCTTAAACCAACTTATGTCCTCTAAATTCAGTATTACCCACAATGTAAAAAGAACAGAAATGCCATTCATGAGAGCAGCAACAGTTGATCATCTGCAAACAATATACACAATAAGATTTCAGAATAAAAGAAATGTCGTTCACATTAAATGATAAAAAGTAGAGGTCAAAATGGAACCTTGAGGGACCACCATACATGTGGGGGGGCATCGTTGCAGGAGATTCAGAGATTTCCCCAGGAGGCTACCTCAATTTTTAACCTATCATATTTTTGCATACAATGCTTATCCACAACTAATCACTGGGTGAAATAATAAGCTCGAATCGATATCATTCAGTTTTGAAAACCACAACTTGCAATAAATCCTGATCCTGGTAGTCTATGGTACTCTTATACATCCGATTCGTTTCAAACCTGGGAAGTGAGCATTTTAGATGACTATCATTAGTTCATAGTTACATTTTACACAAAAAGATAGATGTATTAAAGGGGCATTCGTGAGTCACAAGCTCGTCCCCGGACTTACCTAAAAAAGTGAGATTTTTATATCATTGAACCGTTGCCCTTAGTCTTTCATGTGTACCTATTTACGTGCAAATTCGGTCGTATCTTTAAGAAATTCGCAATTTTGTATTTTCTGTGCGTTAACGGACAGAAATAAGCACAGTAGCTATGGGCACGTGGGGAAAAACAAGAATTGCCATCAACACAAACGCAAAGATCGGAGATAACTCAAATTTTGGAATAAGCTTTTCTCAGGATATCTAGTGAACCAATGAATAAAACAGAAGGGGCTGCGAATCACGAAATACCCCTTTAAGTTGGTCGAAATAACAATTGGAAAATGATCAGATATCTGTAAGCATTATTCCAGATGTCTGGACGCATAACCCCCGCAGCCGCGCGCAAGTGGCGTAAGCCTTGATAGTACTACAACGGGGATCGTATGCTCATACAGTCCACGGTAAGGGTATTTAGCAGATGACTATGTTTTCAGTTTGTGACTTATGGACCCACTTTTCACATCTAGCGGGGACAATTGAATATTAATTATTAAAGAACATATAAGATGTTGAATCTTAAAAGGAATTTTATTATGGGAATAACAGCCAATTTTGAAAAAATAAAGATTGATGAAGTCAGGCATTGATGGTTTATTATTTGCTTCGGGGGACCCATTCAGGTAAAAATGACGTACGTAATCCGTACATTGGAAAAAACAACCGATATCGTCATCGTACGTCGGTTTTTGAATCAGTAGGGAAAAGTAAATTTGTATGTTTAGACATACTAAACGGGGTCTTTTGGAAAAACTAATAATTAGCACTTTGGGCAGAGGGTCAAGTAAAGACCTTGATTTAAAATAGTAGGATTTATATATATCGTCGCCCCCGAAGAGCAACCTGATACCTGATGCCTGACACGTGACCATGTGTACTGACACACGCATGACACCGAAACTCTTCATTCTCGTTACCGTTTTATAACTACAATACGTCAAAGCAGCAAGCATTCTGTATCTCTGTTGTCCACAAGTCACAGCGTAATTCGATAAGATGTAGACTATACATGTTGGTCCTACAGGGAGGGTAGGACACGATCATGCTCGATTTGGGCATTGGGGATTTCCAAACGGTAATTTGGGTGAAAACTGCTACATTCATTGTACTATGGCAGTCTCGGGCCCCATGACATTAAAATCATCTCTTAACCCTTTGTTCAAAAGAATCTTAGTAATATCATGATAAATTAGAACAAAAATATTGGTTTTTCAAAATCCTCGGGGTTTAGTGGATTAACCGCGCTGGCAAATAGTGTAATTTCCAATAACGGTCATTTAGATTTAAATATTCGTGGCCTTAAAAATGTTCACATCAATCATCGTTCTTTATATTACCTGTCCATAACTCAAACCTCCAGAAACTTTCCCTGCAAAAGTAATCTCTATCAAACATAATACCCTTGAGATCGCGTCCATGGCTACAGAGCTTCGCCTGTAGCCATGCGCTCCGATACACTCTAATATCAAAACAGCCCTATTATAATTATTATAATACACCCCAAACCCATTGCACATCTGTTGCAAATAATAGGAAACCTTTTATCATTGACGTATAGAGATAATTTAAGAGTGGCATTAAATTTTGCTGGGAAAGGTATATAGGTGCCAACCTTAAATTTGAATTAATTTCTTACGAATTTGTAGGTCACGAATTCAAACACAAATCCATTTTTATTTCAAAATAGACTAAATAAAAAATACTTTTACAAAACATATTTTGAAATTAGAAACAATTTCTGTATTAACGTTTAAGGAGCATAAATCAGTAGTAATAACATTTTTTTACAAAACAAGTAATCTTAAAAATACTTAAAAAAAGTAATAAAAGATATGAATAAAATGTTAATAACTTTGGGGAGGGACACTGTGGTTGAAAAAAATGTCATCATTTGTAAAACAGTCACCATCCAAACACAGGCATGATAAAAACTTTTCATTATTTTTTTTCTATTTATTCTAATATTCATTAATCAAGCAAACACCAGATAAACACTCTCTGACCTCGCGAAAGTCCCCTTCAGTACTGACCAAAGGGTAATAGCCAAAGATCGGAAGTCTTGAAAGGCCCTTGACTAGTGTTTGCCAAAAACATGAAAACACTTCCCAACCTCGACACATTGTTATATTTGGTAATTGCTGAGTGCACCGTTTCGTACCAGATTGTTACCAGCAGCTGAGCTTAATTTTACGTTTTGATTACGGCGCAATTATCGAATGTGAGTCCAATTCGGCGACCAATGCCAATTACGGAGTAATCACACCGTGACAAACGGGTTACCCGGTTTATGGGGCGCAATGTTTGCGCATCATCTGTCGTTGTCAAGAGCAACTCTTAGCGAGAACTCTTCTTTTCTTTGATTGCCAACTGAGACACGACCGGCGGATTTGATTGAAATCTCTTTAAAGGGGGGTGTCAAAAGCAAGAGTGAAGTTGTGTCGTGCGGCTCGGCAAGTTAAATTTTAATCGATGACCAGTACAGTATCAGAAATTCAATTTACAAACAAGGTGAGTACTGTGATGACTGTGTTGTTCTTTAGTTTGTTTTGGTTTTTGGTTTCAGCTTATTTTTGTAACTCATATGATTTGTAGTTGCATAGTACCCAACGTTGTCAAATTTGCCAAGATTTAGATTTGATTTTTTATTGATTTATTCGGAAAATGTACTGGATAGCCCAAGAAAGCCTCAACAGGAAGCTTAATTTCCAATGAGGTAAGCACCATACTCTTTTCGACAATTGACTGTTGGATGTGCATGCAAAGGTACGACCTCTCTGTACATGGGGACCGACTGCACAGTGGGCCAGAATCGCCTCAACGGCGGGCCAAAAATCAAAATTTGCCGAATGTGACTTTTATGTTTTTTTATGTGTTAGGAGAGAAAACATCAAAGAAACACGTTATGTTACAATATATTTTTTTAAGGAATTAAAGGTGTCATATACGTACGTAATATGAAAAAAGCGTGGCTGTTGCTTCTAAAAATGATATACCACCAAATCAAATATGAAACTAATCTTTGACGAGGAGAAGAAGAAAGGCTCCATTTTTAATTGCCTCCAGCTACCCATGATTATCCAGATTAGAAATACTAATGAAAAAAAATAATGTGTTTAGAAACATCAAGGGGGAAAATCCCTTGTTTACCAAAAAAACTGCGAGAAATTCCCTTTTTTTGTAAAAACATAGCATAAAAGTGAGGATTCCCGGTGATTCCCGCTAGGGATTCTAATATCAACCTTTTAATCAAACCTAGGCTTCAGTTAATACTCTAAAAATGTTTTGCCACAAATTGCCACACTGCATATTGGAGGTATTTTAAATGCAAACACAACTATGCTAAAAGGGCCGTTTTTAATGAAACAATCAACTTGCCGCAGCACCGCGCTGCGATGTATGCACTATTTATAGGACCATCTAAAAAATCAATATTCGTTAAGAACATTCCAGCAATTGAAGAAGATACAGATTCTGATAGTTCTAGAGTATATAATTATGCAGCATATAGTGGAAAAACAATATTCCCAATGACCAGTATTTTATTATAAAAAAGGGGAACACGTGTAACTTTAGCTTAAAAAGAATCATGGAATTAGTATGAGGCTTGCGGCAAAATGTGGTAGCTTGTTTCTAGAGTATTAAAAATAAAATGCCACGGGAAAAAAATCGTGAAGCAGAAAGTTCTGCAGCTCTTTCTGCCTTTCAAAGTTCTTTAAAATGTAAATGAAAAAAATAGACTTTCGCAAGAAAAGCAATTTTAACTCATATTGTAGGATTAGAAGTATCTGAATACGGGCTAAATGGGATAATGAAACGTAGTGAGGAGGGTTAAAACTTATCTCAAAAGTATACGTAATGAAAAAAGGCAATTGTGAGAGTGGGGAAAATCCAAAATACCCAATCTTTCAAATCGAGGGAGGTCAAAAAGGTCAGTACAATTTGTACAGTAAAAAAAAATGACGACGAAAAGAAGCGGACACGCCCCCAATAAATGTGAATTACTTTGTGATGCGAAACAGTTCCCAAGTCTCACATAATCAGTGTCTTATGATGTATGTATTACTCTATTTCAAGAAGCATTAGGAAAACGTATTTTTTTTTAAATGACATTTTGGGGATTTATACCACTGTGTTTTGTTTTTAGTATACATTGCTATGATTTTACAACCCATTATGCAGATAAGAGTGAGGAAACATTATTTTTGATGACGGTATATATTGCCCTTATATCCCTGTTAGATATAAGAGGCTATTTCCCATACTAAAACAAGGCAGGGGTCCGATCCGTGATTTGAAAAAGTGGCAAAATTGCAAGTTTAGGATTAAGGGGTTAATTCAACATACTCAGTTTAGTCCTTAAACTCTTTATTGTTCGATAGTCAATGTTTAGGGAAATTTTAAGTTGTTCCAGGAATTTGATAAAGGTCATATATTTTTAAAGGTACAATAAAATTTTGAATGTATTTTGTATTTATACTTATAAAATGATGGACATATCTTCCATTCTCATGTCAAGGAAACCCCCTATAGTGCTAAAATAGTTCTTGCTTTTATGGGCCATATTGGGATTAAAAGGCATAATGTGCCAATCAGAAGCCATATTTGATGACGTAATTTATATTTCTAATATCTCCATAAAATTTTTCGCATGTCCTCCAAGAACCCTATAAGACAAATAGTCATTGTTTTATGGACCCTTTTATGGATTACATGAATATTATTAATGACAATCAGAAAAACCCAGAATTTGATGACGTCAAAATATTTCTAGAATTACCATCAAATGTCGCACCATATCCAAGAACCCCCAAATGCTATAAATTGTCATGTTTTATGGCTCTATTTTAAGGATTACAATGCATATTATCACGACCAATCAGAAACAGTATTTTGATGACGTATACATATTTCTAGATTTACATCAAATTTCGCATGTCAAGCAACCCCCTAAATCTAAATGCAATTGTTTTATGGGTTCTTTATGGCTGTACAATGCATATTAGCAAATGACCAATCAGAAAACAGTAGTTTGATGACGTCATATATATTTCTAATATATTACCATCAACTTTCTCATTCCCAGAACACCCCATATATATCAAAATTATAATTGTTTTTATGGTCCAATCAATACATTACAATTAATTTTCAATTGACCAATCAGAAAACAGCATATTAATGACGTTATACAAATTTGAAAATACTTCCATTGAACTCAGCGGGAACAAACCCCCTAATATACCTTTAAATTGACCAAATCAACCTTCTAATTTCAACAAATATTTTTGGCCAGTTTGATTCAATTCTGGCCCACTGTGCGACGGCTTGACGTCCCCTCCGAAGGACGGGGTTATCATGTTCATTGCCCAAGTCCAACTGAACGATGGGGGAGAGCGAATTTCACTCAATAGCTCTTGTACAGATTAAATCCAGAATTTAGTTCCCGAATTAAATCCATTAAGTGGTCCCGCGGGAGTGAACGGGGAAATCTAGCACCAAAGGTAATACCCTAATCAGTGGGCCACGCGCTTCCCTATTCGATTTGGAGGTTATGACAACGATGAAATAAGGTGGTTGTGGTGGTGCGGTTTGGTGTGACCTTTTACACCAAAAACAAAGGTTAAATCATCATAAGGTTAAATTTACAAACATGATTGAAGCTATATTACAACATCACCATTGCACGGGAGCAATTTTGTTTTGGTTGTTTTTTTTTTTTTTTTTTGCCAAATTGCAATAGATTTCCATTGAGCAAGGTGCTCTTTTGACAACGCACACAATTTCACACACCAATTAATTTACTTCTAATTTACAAAAACAAATGTATCTTTCCTCTGGGGCTAATTGGATAGATCAATACGTGATAATACTATCATGATTATTTAGTCTTCACGTGGGAGGGGTTTAGAAATGATTATATTTTCTCAGTTGTGATCGCGGATGACACTGACCAAACTTTTCCCGGGCAACTTTTCTTGATAATTGCCTGATACTCTAGAAGAAGATCTAACGCATATAGTATTTTTGTCCGTTTAGTGTGCCTCATAATGTGGAAGAAATGTGTACAACTGACTTCGACGTTTCAAAGAGTTTGCAACGAAAAGAGCTTGAAAAGTCGTGAAAAGAATCCTGAGTTGCTGTTGTTGTAACAGTAGGACCCAGGCAAACGAGTCACCGTGTCGCCGTTTCCAACTCAAATGCTGTTTCAATTCAAATTTAAAAGAGATTTTATTTTCAAAACCTTCAATTTACATGTTCCCCCCCCCCTTAAAAAACTTAAAAAAAAAAAAATATTTTCATACGCTGTAGTTAGTTTGTTGAATTCCGATTGATAGAAGTATTTCAACTAAAGTAAAACAGCATGCTTTTGTAAATAGGCAACGTCTATCATTCCAAGCATTTGTAATGCCATCAAAACATGTGTAACTGATTATACGGCATTGTAGAAATGTACAAAACATTTTAATTTCAGGGAGAAAAATAAAGGTATTTGTTTACAAAGGAAAAAAATACGTATAAACATTTTTACGAATTATCAATACACCAAAAACATAATTTTATATACCATGACAAATAGACGCTAAATTGATTAATTGATATGAAAGTGACAAAAACCACTTTTTCAATCAGATCATTTTAGTTTTGTTCCAATTCAATTTGATAAGAATTGAATTTTGGTATTCGATGGAATCACAACTTAAATGTAATTTAACATCGCAAATCTACTTAGCAAAGTTCGCACTTCCGTTAAATTAATTATTCCGTAGTGCAAAGACCAATCGAAAACTTTTGGACAATGGGTCATATGAGCGACCTTTTAGATATGGAAGGGGCGGAAATCGTGATTAAATGTATTCAGAGTGATAAAAATATATTGCTGTTGTACTCATTTACTAAAACAACAACACAATTAAAAACATATATATTTTGTAAAACAGTCAACTAATATTTCAAAAGGTACTGGACATAGGCGTGGTAGTACTATAAATAAGCTCGTATACATGTTGAAATCATTTAAACTTGCCAGACTAACAGCAAATACAGTGATTGCACCGATCAGTTCCATCGATATATTTTTCACCATTAAAATATACAAAGCACAGATTGCTTGCAATACAGATGGCAAAAAAGCAGCATGGCTTCCTACTGGCAGCTGGGCATCCTCGAATGGAGGCCTCCTTGAATTACCATAATTTACCATTTAAAAAAATAATAGTCAAAAGTCATACTTGCTAAATCATTTCATGTTATTAAACCGCTTTAAAATGAAGGGTGGTTTGTATGTTGTCAGTTTACTTTTCAAATTAAAATAAACCAGCCTACAGGCCCCCCCCCCGGATAAAATAGAATAGATAAAAAACAACAGCAGTGGAAAAAGCAAAATCAACCTCAAAGTTGGATTTTAGGCTAATGTTCTGATTTTGCAACATGACCTGCGAAGTGTTTGCAGGATGAATTAAAGACTTTTAACACTTTCATTCTCCCAATCTGTAATATGATTTTCAATCTTTGGTTTAAGAGAGTATATGACAAAATATTGATATACGGCCGTGGGGGTCTCAAGCTTTGGTTTGGGTATAGGGACGGACGCGTACGTGCCTCCGGGAAATGTGGAAGTAGGGGCCTAATCTATAGTGATTTTTGCCGGAAAAGGGACCCATAGATATACCACGCAGAGAGTTAACCGTGACCCATTTGACCATTTTGTTCTTCAAATGTTGACCTTTTCGCAAATTTGGCTTCAGATTGAGGAAAAGTGGACTTAATTCAAGAAATGTTTAAGATTTGAAAAAGATTACCAACAAAATTGGCTTTAAAAAGGGGTACTGTAAATTTTAATTTGGTGGCACAGTTACTGTTAAAAATATTACGACCTTTTCATTTTCGCTCGCCGGTTAACCGTATGTCTTTCCCATCGGCGTCGCGAAAATCGGGGGGGGGGACATCGAAACATACCGTATGCGGCCAGTTATCATCTGCCATATCGACTCATGTATTGTGTAAAAGAGGAGTTTCATTTAGCCATATTTACTCAAACAAACATACAATAGACTGGCAAAATAAAATTACAAGAGATAAAAACAACAGCTTGGTAAAAAAGCAAAAATCACTCAAAATGTAATTTTAGGCATATGTTCTTGATTTTGCAAAGATGACTGCGAAGTTGTTTATAAGGATGAATAAAGACTTTTAAATCTTTCCTCCATCCCAATCTTTAATATTGATTTCAATCTTGGTTTTAAGAGATATATGACAAAAATTGATATGCCGTTTAGTGACCGCTCCCACTCCGCTAGTGATTATAAAAAGGTGATCTTACATGCAAAGCGTCAATTAGATTCTTCAGTCCCAGGCCGCAACCTCTCTGCTTACCTGATTCCGCCAAAACGATCAATGATGATGCCCAAACTTCAGACGATGTTTAAATTGTGCAAAACGTCACGTGATTTTTGTTTACCCAACTTATTGGTAAACAATACTGTGGCAACGGCGGGAAAAATTTAACTATACCCGGGAAATTGACACCGGTAAGTTACCAAACAAAGTGGTAATTTAATCCGTGCAAATCATATATTTTTGTTTACCCAACTTGAAATAAAATACATACTAGTAATATACAGCACTAAAAAGGGTTCGCAATTCCGAATCTCAAGAAAATGTTCGTATTCCGAATATTGAAAAAGGTCTGTATTCCGAAAACAATACCGTGGTCGCTATTCGAATTCAAAGAGGTTCGCATTCCGATTTCGTTTTTTCACATTGGAGCAATGAAACCGGGCAATGAAATATGAATTATATGGATACTTTTGAAACCGATGATGCAAGAAAATAAGACTGATGTACAGTAATGTACAGCATAATAAAGATTTCTGTCGAGAAAGCTCAACTGTCATGTAACTCGATGTCTTTGACCCTACTTTACAAATAGTTTCTATCTTTTCTTCCATGTGAAATTTGCATCTACCATAAGCCAAGGAATTTTGAATTCTTTGAACCACGTGTAGTTTACAACCACATAAATATATACGGAAATGTTTTAATCGATAACCAAAACACATGGATATTTTGGGCTTCAAGGGATGACCCGATTTAAAGGCCAACTCATATATTTTCCCTATGAGGGCGGCCCTCAATTTTCCAAACAAATCGTGTTTTTTGCATGTACATAATGCTTGTCTATTTACAACAAAATATTATTAAAAGGGGCCTTTTCGGATCCACAACCTCGTCCCCCGACTTACCTAAAAAAAAAGTTGAGATTTTTATATCATTTAATCTTTTGGCCTTATAATTCAACATGTGTACCTAATCTACGTGCAAATTCGTCAGAAAACATCGTATCTTTAAGAATTCGCAATTTTGTATTTCTGTTAGTAAACGGACAGAACTTACAGCACAGTAGCCTATGGGCAAGTGGGAAACAAGAAATTGCTATAACACAAAACCGACAAGATCGGGATCCAACTCAAATTTTGTGAATAAGCTTTTCTCAAGGATATCTAGTGAACAAGGAATAAAACAGAAGGGGCTGGAATCACGAAATACACCTTAAGTTGGTAGAAATAACAATGGAAAATGATCACTTATATCGTAAGCATTATTCCAGATTTCTGGGTTGCATTAATAATTAGTAAAAAAAACTTTATCAATTGACGTATAGAGATAATTTAAAGAGTGGCATTTTAAATTTTGCTGGAAAGGATTAGGTGCCAACGCTTATAATTTTATATTATTGCTTACGAAATTTGTAGGTCACGAATTCAAACACAAATTCATTGTTATTCCAAAATAGACTTAAAAATACTTTTTACAAACATATTTGAAATAGAAACAATTTATGTAGTAACGTAAGGAGCATAAATCAGTAGTAATAACATTTTGCCGTGCTGTTAATATGGTTACAATAAAAGTAATAAAAGATATCAATAAAAATGTAATACATTGGGGGTACACTGTGGTTGAGGGTAGAAAATTTCATATTGTAAAACAGTCACCATCCAAACCCAGGCATGATAAAACTTTCATATTTTTTCCTCATTATTCGAATATTCAGTAAATCAAGGCAAACACCAGCTAAACAACTCTCTGTACCTCGCGAAAGTCCCATCCAGTACTGACCAAAGGTCATAGCCAAAGCTTCGGAGTCTTGAAAAGGGGCCCTTGACTAGTGTTTGCCAAAACATGAACAATTTCCCACCTCGACACATTGTATAATTTGTAATGTTGAGTGCCACCGTTCTACCAGATGTATACCAGCAGCTAGCAAGTGAGCCCGCGAATTTTCCGTGATTTACGGGGCTTTGACGGCCGTCAATATATGAGTCCAATTCGGCGACCAATGCCAATTACGGGGAGGAATCAACCGTGACAAACTTGTTACCGGTTTATGGGCGCAATGTTTGGGCATCATCGGTGTTGTCAAGAGCAAACTCTGAGCGAGAACCGGGCGAGAAACTCTGCTTTTCTTTGATTGCCAACTGAGACACGGGCCGGCGCGGATTTGATTGAAATCTCTTAAAGTGGGGGTGTCAAAAGCAAGTTGTGTCGTGAGGCTCGCAAGTTAAATGTAAATCGATGACCAGTACAGTATCAGAAATTCAATGTACAAACAAAGGGGAGTACTGTGATGAATGTGTTTATTTAGTTTGTTTTGGTTTGGATTTTTGGATTTCAGTTTATTTTGGTTAACTCAATTTTTTGTAGTGTGAATAGTACCCAACGTTGTCAAATTTGCAATATTTAGATTTGATTTTTTTATTTGAGTTTTATTTTGTTTGGACAATGTCCTGGATAGTCCAAGAAAGCATCAACAGGAAGCTTATTTCCATTGAGGTAATCACCCTACTCTTTTCGACACTGAACGTGATGTGCATCACAGTAGTGAGTCTCTGTACATGGGACGACGGCTTAAGTCCCATCCGAAGGACGGGTATTATCATGGTTCATTTGCCCAAGTCCACACTGACGATGGGGAGAGCGAATTTCAATCAATAGCTCTGTACGATTATCCAGAATTCGTTCCGATAAATCACTGCAGGTGGTCCCGCCGGGAGTTGAACCGGGGACCTCTAGCACCCAAAGGCTAATACCCTAATCAGTGGACACGCGCTCTCCCTATTCGATTTTGGTGGTTACGACACCGTGAAATAAGGGTGGTTGTGGTGGTGGCGTGGTGGGTGCCCTTTTACAACACAACAATTTATTACAAAAAGATTATAATCCATCATCCCCCCGGTTAAAATTTCAAACCTGATTGAAAGTTAGTATATAACAACATCACCACATTGCACGGGAGCAATTTTTGTTTTTTCTGGGTTTTTTTTTTTTTTTGGAAATTTAATATATTTCCACTTGAGCAAGGTGCTCTTTTGACAACGCACACAATTCACAATTTAATGCTTTTATTTACAAAAACAAATATATTCTCTGGTGGGAGGCTAATTGGATAGATCAATACGTGATAATACTTTCAGGACTATTAGTCTTCACGTGGAGGGGGCTGGTTTTTTTTTTTTTTGCTAGAAATGAATATTATTATCATTGTCAATCGATGACACTGACAACTTTTCCCGGGCAACTTTTCTTGATAATTGCCTGATTCCTTAGAGAAGATCTAACGCATATCGATTTTGTCTGTTCGTGTGCCTCATAATGTGGAGAAATGTGTACAACTGTACTTCGAGCGGTTTTAACAGAGTTGCAACGAAAAGAGGCTGAAAGTCCGTGAGAGAAATCTGAGTTGCTGTGTTAAAATGACCGGATGCATGTGTGAAGTAACCAAGTAGGACCCAGGCAAACGAGTCACCGTGTCGCCGTTTCCAACCAATCTGTTTCAATTAAAATTTAAGAGATTTTATTTTCAAAACCCTTCATTACAAATTGTTCAATAGAAACAGAAAAAAACTATTTTATTTTCTTACGCTGTAGTGAGTTTTGTGTGAATTCAGATAATATGAATTATTTCAAATAAAGTAAAAATAGCATGCTTTTAAATAGCAACGTCTATCATTCCAAGCATTTGTAATGCCATCAAAACATGTCGTAACTTGATTATACCGGCATTGTAGAAATATACCAAAACATTTTAATTTCAGGAGAAAAATAAAGGTATTTGTTTACAAAGGAAAAATACGTAAACCATTTTTTACGAATTATCAATACACCAAAACATTTAATTTTATATACCATGACAAAATAGACGCTAAATTTGATTATTTTTTGATAATGGAAAGTGACAAAACCACTTTTTCAAATTCAGATCAATTTTAGATTTGTTCAAATTCAATTTGATGAGAATTTAATTTTGGTATTCGATGGACTCACAACTTAAATGTAATTTTACATCGCACATCTAATTAGGCAAAATGTTCGCACTTCCGTTAAATTAATTATTCCTTACGTGCAAAGACCAATCGAAAACTTGGACAATGGTCATATTGAGAGCCTTTTAGATATGAAGGGACTGAATCGTGATTAAATGTATCAGAGTGCTAACAATATATTGCTGTTGTACTCATTTTACTAAAACAACAACAACAATTAAAAACATATATATTTTGTAAAACAGTCAACTAATATTTCCAAATGTACTGGACATAAGTCGTTGGTAGTACTATAAATAATCTCTGTCTACATTGTTAGAAATCATTGTAAACTTGCAAGACTAACAGCAAAATACCGTGATTTCACAGATCATTTCAATATATTTTCACCATAAAATATACAAAGACACAGATATGCTTTGCAATACAAGATGGCAAAAAAGCAGCATGGCTTCCTACTGGCAGCTTGGATGCATCCTCGAATGGATGCCTCCTTGAATTACCATAATTTTACCATTTAAAAAAATAATAGTCAAAAGTCATACTTGATAATCATTTCATGTTATTAAACCGCTTTAAAATGAAGGGTGTGTTTGTATGTTTGTCCAGTTTACTTTTCAAATTTAAAATAAAACCAGCCTACAGCCTAAGGAGATTAAGAGATTCTCCTTGTGGGAAGAAAGACTTGCTATTAACCAAGTAACATCTATTGGTATTAAAACCGGTAGGTGTCTTCCACCTGGAGCTGGCTCCTCATGGGTTGAATGGCGATTTCTCAACAGATTGAGAACCGGAATCGGCCGATCTAAGGTTTCTCTTCAAAAATGGGGCAGCCTGATTGTGGAACAGCACCACAGACAATGGAACATCTCTTGGTCTGCCCACTGTTGGAGCAACCATGCAGAGACAAGGACCTTGCCGAATTCAATATAGACTATGGGACATGTCCTATGCTGTTGTCTATGTGCATCCATTGGTCACTGATATAGGGAAAGGAAATTGAGGTGACATTTTATTCATTTTCCAAAAAAATTGCAAGTTTTATTTGCGGGATCAGACGGTTGTATGATTGTAATAATTTATTATGCATTTACTCTTGGTTTCCCCTAGCCCCCCGATGGGGACTACAGAATTTTGTTTATTTGGTCTACGTCCCATAGTCTAACGAAGCAGCCAGGCGTTGCATACCCGTCTCTGCCTGATGCTCTCTATAACTGGAGCAAAATGTGGGACCTTCATTTCCACCCTTTAAAATGTAAAATCATATCCATTACCAAATGCAGAAATGATTCAGTATGGTTACAAAATGAATGGGACTATTTTAGACCGTGTTAGCAGAATTAAAGACCTTGACATATCCTCTTTTTTTGTCTGGAATGATCGCATGAATAATGGTTGGTAAATGTAAACAAAAAATGGGGTATGATCAAAGAGCTTTTGATTTTAATGTTCCTCAAAATGTTTTCAGAACATTGTATACTGCCCTTGTACATGTTGTACGTAGCCATGTGGAATATGGTAGCTGCTCTGGAGTGGAACCTCCAAACATAACTACGTCCGTATTGTTGAAGGGATCCAGAGAAGGGCCACGACATTCATTCTCGGCTAACAAGAACGTGATTACAAAACAAGGCTCTCTGATCTATCTCTTCTCCCTCTGTTCTATAGAAGCGAAATGAACGACCTGGGTGTATTTTAGGTGTCATCTACAGGTCTTTATGATATAAGTGTAGATAAGACCTCATTGTTCCTATTTGGAACCAACTTCCCAATAGTATCAGATCGTCCAGCTTTGTCGTTCCATTCAAACAAGAAGTCTCTGAATTTTACAAGTACAAATTTGCCGAATCCTTTGATCCATCCTGCATTTGTACTTGGATCTCATTTTGTCGTTGTTCCAGATGCAGCATAGTATAACGTTCCTTGCTATAGCGCTCCTTGCTAATTTGATTGGACATTTTGTCTGTCCTCTCTCTTCCTTTTTGGACGCTGATGGAGCGGTTCTAGGCACCTGTTCACTTCAGCCATTCACTGGACTTTTAATGTATTTCGTTCGTGTTTGTATAGTATTATCATGACTGTGCAATGTTTGATATTCATGCTGTTGTAATGTCGTCGATTTCCACTGCATATTTGTATGTTAGTGCAGTGGAAAAGTGGAATAAATAAATAAATAAAAATATTTTTTTCCCATCAAAAATGAAATTGATATATTTTTGACATTTTTATCAATGTATTCTGTAAATCTTATATGATAAAGACAAGTACAGAAACAATCATGACAATCATATGAAGAAATCGTCCCAACCAATGTTACCTTACATTCAAACTTAAACCATTGTAGTGACGATGATGAGTAATCCAATTCAGACGTACAAAACTGCTGTGTAGCAACAAGAGACAACGAGAACATCTCACACCTATACCAATGAGAAATGTAGTGCTAAATAGTGCACCCCCATGTTACATCCTATTGATGCGTGGACTCGAACAGGTGATCAGCTGCAGCATTGAACTATCTTATCATATTAGTTGACGAATGACTTTTAGGCTATCAATGGACTGCGTTAATGTGCAAAGTTGGGACTTTAATAACAGTTACGAATCCACGGTTATTCATAGGGATTGACAGGTTTGTTACTGATATTGATTTAACATTGCGAGCAATGGTTTAAGTAGGGAAACCACTCAAAACAGAAGATTCGTCGTTAAAAAAATATCACTCGTAAGAAGAACTCGTAATTACGTAACGGCGAATAGTCCCTGGTTTGTGGTTCCCTTTTCAGTGAGCAGAGTCGTGTAACTTATTTACGCTAAGTGTTTCCTTGTTCCTTAAATACATACTAATTTTTCTTCAGATTTTTGGTAAGGGTTTTTAAACCTATGAAAAAGACAAGGTCCTTATATTGCTTAAGTTGACCATTTTAAGATTTTCGATTTACTAATTTAATCAACCAGTTACCCATCAGACGGTGAGATCTAATTAAAGTTGCAACTCAATAGGAAACAACAATCCATTAGCCGCACAAATTTGAACTCTAATTTTGATAAAATGTGTTTTCCTTTTACTAATTAGGACAATTCAATGCTGATTAACTTGTGAAGTTTATATTGAACATTAAAATGTTCGTTCCGTGATAAAATGGCCTTGCAGCATCGGTAAAATGGTGACAAAAGGATGAACCTTTAAAAAGGTCACATACGTCCATGACTTGGACTTAAAGTATCCCACCTATAAAAGTAGTTCTCAAAGCGAGCGAGGTAATTAGTTTATCAATATAGTACAATCGTTTGTATAACAATGTAAATCAGTATTCAGGGGCGGATCCAGGATTTGAAAAACGTCAAATACCGGGGGGCTGAAAGGCTGAAACTTGGCCAAAATGGGCTGCATTTTGCAAGGTTTTTTTTCTGCCAAATTATCGAGGAGGCGCGCGCCCCTCGAACCTTTTTGTTTTAGCTCGGTCATCAACCTTTTGTTATGTCTGACACTTAGTACGTAATGAATCGAAAACCAACTTTTCAAAGCTAAACACTTTTGTTAGGAAGTTGTCATTTTTAAAACACCCTCCTGAAAAAAGACATTGAGTGGTTGTCTTTATGTAATAAATCTTTCCAGACTAATGCAAAGTAAATCTTAAAATGGGGAGTTTCCGTAACCTGACCCATCTGACACACTTTTTTCTGACACCATTATGAAGCGGAACCCTCACGCGAATTTAAAGCACAGTTTATCCGTTAAGGTTCCCGAATTCATCATAGTGTGTAGAAGAGAAAAAAAGTGATAGATGATGGGTCAGGTACAGAAACTCCCTTTAAAAAGCCTATGAAAAAAAAAAGAAGGAAACGATTAGCAGTGATTAGGATTATTTTTAAGCCAGAGCACGCAACAATAAAAACACCTAATGTGCAATATAATAAACTGCCTTGAAATTCCAACATATATTTGCATTATAATGTACAAAAGTTTACAAAGGGAAAATTTCATACAAACTGTAAGACTAAGAAGGATATATAATAGGCAAAAACAGAGAAATTGTTTTTCATTCGACCATGGCTCAGTAGAATGGGTTACCTTTGAATGAATCTGGACAATGAAGACCTTTATTAATAAATAAAGGTAGTATTACCACCTCCACCTACCTATTAAAATAAATGGAACACGGAACACAAATGAATGAACCATTGTTCGAAGAAAGAAGAAAGAAAGAATTAAGGTCTTTTTTTGTTAAAAAAAGACAAAACTTAAAAAAAAAAAAAAAAAAAAAAAAAAAAAAAAACTAAATTTCATGATACGAATTTAAAGGGATGCGAGGAGATTTCCAGGATACAATTTTCTCTAAATTGCATTTGAATGTATGTAGAAACACCTGCCGTTTCAAATGTTTTGTGGACAAACAACACACTTAGAAATACGGAGGGCAATATGCGCCGCGTCTACAAATAAAATGAGCCACATTTGAGTTTAAAAAAACAACTCTAATTTTTAGGTTGAATGATCAGAAAGCGGATTTACTCAAAGGATCATTTAATATTTTAGTTGGTGCATATTGACCCCGTGCGTCTTTAGTATGAAATAGAAAAGGAAACCAAAAACTATGTTTTGAACTTGCATATTTAATTTGTAGAGTAAACACCAAAAATTCCATGACGTATGCTTGAGAAAAAGTATTATACCCGGGAAGCTAGGGCCAGACATTGTACAAAAGTACAAAAGGTTTAAGTGATTAAATATGTGGATAGCCTCACAGTAACCCCTGAAACGTGATTCTTAAGTGCTGCAAATGGTGCCTTAAGGGGGGGGGCAAGACAAAAGATTGTACAGGGGTCATTTTAAATGGATCCAATAATGTTGAAAAGTATACCACTATGTGTCTAACCATAAGGATTCAGATAAGGTATAGTTTGCAATATGTACAGCCTTTATGCCATGTTGAAATCTCGCTAAATAAATGTTTGTGTTGTAGGAATAATTGAACTACAACGCCGTCGGTAAAGCAAGATCGTATCAAGATAAAGTGAGATAGTGTAGATTTACATGCAGCTTATGCACTAAACAAATTGTCCTTTTATTATTGAAATAATCATGTTTTACTAGACTGTTTCTTGTGTTTTTTAGATTATTTCTGACTTTGAGGTTTTCATCAGACACCCCGGCAACCTACTTGGAAATTGTTTTCTTGTATGAAAGATACCATTTATTGCTTATACAATATCTTCCAATTTTCTCAATTTGACAGCAACAAATAAATTACTATATTATGACCTACATTTTGTAGGTTAAATTCTGAAGGCTATATTGTGACTGCCAGGTTATAATATGCTAGAAAAAGTAACCGCATACCCTTATGACTGCTAAAAATAAATACGCCTCCTTTACGCCATTCAGTATAGTTTCTTTCATCATTCTATAGTTGCTATCATCGTTGTACTTAAAGTCTGGGAATACACATATCAGATATCAGAAGCAGAAGATGTGTACGAATGGCAACATGAGCTCAGGTATAAGCAAATAAATGGAATGTATGTCATTACGAGTTGATTTGATCAAAGATACCAGCAGGCGGTTGATGATATTTACAAAGTGGTCCGTGAAGCTCTAGGTGAAAAAAGTCGTATCATCCACTGTTAGGAGCTGTTAGGACCAAGTGACGAAATGTGAACATAAAATATCCTATTAGCATTTACTTGATATTATTTTGTAGGGGCCTCATGGAGGGATTCCAAACTCTTCGTGCCCGCTTACCGAGGTTTCCTGCATTTTCATCTCAAAAATGTTTACTTTCATATGTGCAAAACCATTATCTTACCGAGATAGAGCAAACAAATATCAATTTCTTGATTGTGTAAAATGTATGATAACGGAATAAAGCGTGTAATCCAACGGGTGCACTGAACCCCTTTTGTTTCGTTTCGTTTGTCGAATATAATAAGCCACAAAAAAGGAAATGCTTTGATTCAAAACAAGCAGCTAGTATGTTTCTTTGAGCTCTTAAGTGGTAGAAAATAATTAAGCTTATAGCATGGAAATCGTACTACTCAAGTCTAATACCAGTTCAAATAATGGTTGGTGAAGTTTGCACGCCAAGCTCTTATAGTTCACACTAGCAGAAATATCTCCTGATGACATCATGTCAGGAAAAAAACCTGATATAGCAATGAACAAGGACATCATGGAAAAACCTGATTCATATCCGGGTTTTTCATAGAAATATCACATTCTAATCATGCACATGTAAACGTACAGCTGTCTCTCTCAAAATTAGAACTGGGGAATCCCATTTATTTATTCATTATTTATTTATTCAAGAACACGAGTTGGGCTTTCCCTTTTAAGATTTGTTTTTCTTCAAAAGTTATATAAAGAAATAATAGCATATTATGTCACCAATATTAGATATTGAGACAGTGGCGTGGTCTAATGGTTAGGGAGCTTGCTTTTGGACCCAAGGGTCCCGGGTTCAAATCTCGGTGGGGCCACTTGCTGGATTTACGCTAGGTACTAGGTACTCAATTCTGAATTTAATTTGAACCACTCGGTTCATGGTTCATTTGATATGGGCAAAAGAACCATGAAGCTCTCACTTCCCATTCGGTGTGTGTTTGATTAGTTTGTTTGGATGTTGCAACATGGCGCTGATTAATGCCTTGAAGTTGCATTGTTTCTGTTTGATTAGTTTGTTGTATGTCTTTGGCAATTTAGCCTACGGGCTACGATACGAGATCAAATAAACCTTATATTATCACAGAGTATAATGTGTAAGAAAAATAATGCGCGTTGATCAAAGTTTCAACTGCTTTTTTATGTTTTTAGTATAATTTGCTTCGTTTTTAACTGCTTGGTGTTATGGAGCTTTATGGGTTTATTTGTTGGTATTGTTTTATTGGTGTTATTGGGTTTTTAGGTGTTTTAATTTTGTTTTATTAGTTGTTATTATAAATATTAGTGTTAGTGATGATAAGTACCTTTAACAATTTTACATATTTTTTTTCTCTTTCAGACAAGTTGCAAGATGATCATTCCTAGAAACTTCATCACCAAACACATCATCTGAGCTCATCTGCACAAGCTGAAACTAGACCTCGCGTGCAAGATGACCTATATAAATAAAATAGCACACCTCGCGTTCTAGATATTGCAATAAATTCGACTCCAGCATCGATTGAAAAGTTGGTGACTGTAATTGGAGACTTCATTTATTAAAGGTTTAGTTATGTGAAACACGAAACCGTCGATGTGTGCTATCTGAAGATGTCATGCGATGGATTGTGACAGAGACGTGTGGTCGATGCAGGTTTGAAGATCCTTAACTGATGATATTGATACTATCTTATGGTACTCTTGGTAATTGCAGACACAATTGTGACGGTATAGGTGATTTTCCCTCAAAGTGATGACAAGTAAATAAATTGGATAATGCTCTTTTTCTTTGACATGAAGAACTGTTTATTTTTCAAGTTATATGGTGCAAAGACGATAGCTGGTTGCCCAATGTGAATAAATTACGATGTCAATGCATGTTTTAAAGGAACTCAAAAGAGCTTCTATTTTAACTCTTTTCCAAAAGAGCACAACTTTATATTTTTATGATTTATCTTCGTCATCTTCACGTTTATTTCCTTAAATAAATGCCTTGATCATATTAATGTTTAGCAAAAGGTTATCTACAACTTCTTTGCAAAATCGTTAGACACCAAGACAACACAAGGTTAGTTGTACTGGATTGAAGCAGCGACAACACCATGGTGTATGCCATGAATAATGATAGCATGGTACCACCACCTGATTTTTCTGGCCAAGGTGACGCAGAAGAGATAGCGATGATCTTCGTTAATGGGTTCATCGGCTTACTTGGAGTAGTTGGTAACGGATTGGTTTTAACTGTGATCTCTACCAATTCAAAGTCCTTTCGATCTCTCACGCACCTTCTAATATTGCATCAATCTATCATTGATTTTGCAAGCTCATTGGTGTTTATAATATTACGTATGGATCGTTGGCAGCCGCTTCTTGAAGTACCAGGTCCTGTTGGAGAAATGTTCTGTCGACTCTGGCACTCCGAATACCCGCTGTGGGCACTCTTCATGACTTCAACTCTGAATCTAGTTTTGCTGTCAACAGAGCGTTACTTAGCAGTTGTACATCCCGTTATGCATCTCAATAAGGTCTGTCGTTTCAAAATCAAAATATCCATGGCAACAATATGGTTTCTTGATTTTGGTTATCAATCCTACTTATCATTTACGAATACCAATATCGATGGAAAATGCGTCTTGGGATGGGTGGAAGGAACGGAGTCCTTACAAACCTTTGTTGGTGTGCTTACCTTTCTATTCGAATACCTCTGTCCCATATCTGTAATGGCTGTGGAATATGTACTTATTGCACTGAAGCTAAAACAATTAGATACGATCAGAGCAAAACGTCGAGAAACAATGAACTTGAGGAGTTACAATGCTAGGAGCAGTAGCACTTCAAGATGTTCTAGCGAGAATCAAACTGGTAATGAGCAAGAACCTTTACATGACCAAATTGACGTATCTCCAGCATCGAATAACAACGTCAACCAAACTGTCTTACCAATAGTACTGAATAGATCGGAGAACAAGTATTCTCGCGCATTCCGAAATGTCATCAGAACTCTCGTAGTCGTTTTCTTTGTCAATGTCATCTGTTGGACACCTGCCGAATTGGAATATATCATTTACAATCTCGGAGGAACTATCCACTTTGACAACATTTTCCACAAAGTTTCAGTGATGTTAATTCTGTGTAATATGGTGTGTAATCCGTTTATTTACAGTATTCAGTATAAGGAATTTCAATTTAGTGTTCGGAGAACGTTTTGTTCATGTATTCGGGAGAACAGAGGTAATGCCAGGCAAAGCATCCAATCGAATATTAACACAGGTACATAAAAATATTTACTTCGAGTTGACCTTTAGATTTTGCTCGTTTTCTTGTACAAACTCTGACGTTATTACCTATACCTCCAAGCCAATTATTTGCCTTACCATAAAACAACAATTATAACAAATTAAGGCTTCGCAAACAATTTGCGCATACGTGTTCAAAACTAATGCAAATAATGTTTTGGATCATTTAAACGCTAATTCTTGTAGGATCACGGTGTAGGGTAATACCACTGACCTCTTATGGATAGCGGGCTGCCGCACAGTTGAATGGTCGCCGAGTGAAACAACGGGAAGTTGCTTTTCGCCTTGGCAATATGGCGGGAAACAATGCATACACCTGCTGGTGCACATATTCCACACAGATGTTCTATTGTTATACAATTGTCAAAGAGAAAGGAATGACAAGGTGTATGCAGTGTTTCCCGTCATATTGCCAATGCGAAAAGCAACTTCCTGTTGTTTCACTCGGCGACTTAGACCTGCTATCCATGTGTAGAGGTCAGTGGGTAATAGGAAAAATTTAAAAAAAAATAAAAACCCGCATTTCGCATTTAGGTTTTGGGGCCATCTACTGGAGATAAACTTGTGCTTCACGAGTTTGACTGTTAAAGGTCCATGGCCCGATCGCTAATAGCCTCGTCCCCAGAAGCCCCAGATTTTACCGGAAGTGGTCAACATTTTGGTATCAGACGAAAGCCACTATATTTATCATTTACCCTGTGAAATCTTAGAGCCAAAGAATGGTTTGGTTTGGAAGTTATGAGAATGTGCCCCATTTTGGTCGACCAATATTCCCGCCAATATTAATTTTAAACAGTACTCTCTGGGGCTTACAAAATCACGTTTTTAGCTCTCGCATCAAAACGGATTGAAATATCGGCGCCAAACTTTACAGATGGGGTTTTGGAGTGAAGGCCAAACTTCATATCCTTAATTCGGGCTATCCTCCTTTAAATAGTGCCGTTGTCATCAGTATTCGCGCGTAGTAAGCTACATATGAAATCGTTTCAAGGAAAGTGTATATAGTTTATTACATCATAAAATAACCGTTTTTAATTGGACGATAATGTAATGTTACTATACCTATTTGATATATTCATTTCGATTTACCTCGATTTATCTCGATTTACCCATGCGATATGATAGCTCAATCAGGTAAGCGCTCGACTCCAGTGTATGCTCATCCATGCGTATAGGCGTGCGTTCGAGCCCTGTGAGATTCAGCTGTCTTGTAATTTCCCTGGACAAGAAAAAAATTAACCGCTTGGTTGTCTCGATTTACCCATGCGATATTTGGGAAGCTGGTCCCGGCTGCGATGGTTATCTCGATGTATGTTTGCTGATAAGGGAAAGCGCTAATCCCGATCTGCTGCATCCCTTGAATGATGCTAAATGGTTTATGGTATGGTTGGGCCACAGTGATCAGCGACCATTTGTGAAAGCGCTTAGAGGCCAATAGCATAAGGCGCTATATAAATCTCTGCTATTATTATTATTATATTCACTTTGTGATCGTATTATAATGTGTTCAATTTATGATAGTATCATAATGTAATGTTTCTATGCCAGTTTGATATAGTGTTCAATCCAATTCCATCTCAGGTAAGTTGTTTCAACTGACATAATACTAAAACACTACCTCTAATACGCATCCTTGGCTATTTGATAAATTACATCAAATAGTCCTGTTACCAATTTGCTAGTAAGCCATCATTTTGACAAATTGCTGCCAATGTTTAATCTAGCAAACGATGTCGAGACAAGTAGACAATTCGTTGTAAAATGCCAGAGTTGCAATAATTTTCCCATTTTCAATTGGCCAAATTCTTTAGAAATCTGTTTGGAGATGAGAGAACAGACAAATTGTGATAATTTGTCAAGTTAAATTCATCAACATAAAAAACTTATCCAAACAACCAGGCTTTTGAAATCAGCATGTCCGCCAGCATAAACTGTACTTGTACGTAACTCTAAGAATCGACACCACACAATAGTGAAACGACTTAATTTGAGGAATCTTTGTTAAACAGTTTCATAATTTTACGACTTTAAATAGCAATGTTTCTATTGACACGTGTAAAAAGAATCATGATATATCTTGATATCTCAAATATATCGTATAAACGTGTGTAATCAAGGCTTGATTGACAAATTGACAAATTGTTGTACATTTTTATGTTACTG
>JAMKCH010024306.1:0-32411 GCA_023653785.1 Ophioderma brevispina | reverse complement strand
TGTTTCCTTGGTACAAAATTGTAAAACTTCAAATTTCGTTTTAGGAGCAAATACAACATTTCCGCCTATGGTTTATAAGCAAACCAAAATCACCTTTTTTTAATCTCTTTTAAGACATTTCTTCTGCCAAATCATGTCAGGAAATCTGTTGGCGTGGCTAATCTATATGAAATACTATTTGTGCACAATATCTGGGTGCCCCTCAAAAAAATCTCTCTAGGTGTACTATTAATAACTCATTGGGGTAGTACAGCTTGAACTTTATCACCCGAATGACCTTTGACCATGTTGTTAAAACCTACATCAAATTCTGCAAATTATAGTGTTATGTCCCCAAACTGTTCCAAAATAGCCGAGAGGAAGCTCATACTGTGCAAACAAGCAGATTTCTTCTATTAATTTATTTTCGCATAAAATGCTGCATAACCTAATTAAAACAACCTCTAGGACCATACCCCTTTATTAATAAAATCCCTCAATGGCCATTTTTTTTTTTTTTTTTCAAAATACGGCGGACCACTGCCTTTTGTTTAGGGAGAAAGCGGCATAGAATCAGCACAGTGCTTCTGGCTTTTGATCAGCCACACAAATAACCGCTACCGTGGTGATCGTCAGGTTGCAAGTCATTTCCCTCTAGGGACCCCAGGGACGTAAGGACTGTATCCCTTACGTGCAAAAAATTCCTCAAAAGAACCAGTGGCCAACACTCACAGGTTATAGGACCTACTAAACATTAGTATGAGCCTACAGGACTTCTGACCTTTCATTTTGTCAAAATCTAGAATAACTGTCTTTTGCAAATAAAATCTATATGACATACAAAAACATCGCTGTGTCCAGATTTATATTGGATATGAATGACGCCCATGGGATTTGCACAGATTTATCTCTAATGACCTCTATGTGGCTCTTGATCACAATTTTGTCAAAATCTAAAAACACCCTGTTCTATCCAAATAAATAAATGCTCGGTAACTTAAATTAACCGCGGGTGGCAAGGACTCAAATATGGTATACCATATTGACCGCTACTCTGACCCCTATTTGAACATCCATCTCAATTGATCATTTGAATTGTTCTCGTTTTCAAATTAATCAATTAATAGCCAAATAACCTAATAGATAGCACCAAAGTACAGAAATTGTCAATACAACACCAAATCTTGAGAAAATGGTATTTGGCCTTAACCATCTCGCGATGGCAAACAACTTTAATATAAACCATAAATTGCCCAAATTTGTCATTATACACCTCAGCACAGTTTGGGCAAGGCCATTTTATAAATTTTGGGATTTAGACAATGTGCGCATGACAATATATTGACACCATAATAGATTCCACTCGGTGTAAATAATACTGAAGGTATATCGCGTAAGGGTAACATGGAGTTGCATATAGTCTCTAACGTGGTCGCTAACAGAAAAAACATCAAAATTCACCCAACTGACTTCCATCTTAATATCTCTAAATACGAAAAAATATGGTGCGCTCGTTTCGCAAAAACAAAACATCTCAATTCAATTGAATTGATAAGTTAATAAAAAGAACGCAATTTGAAATGTAAACAAATGGTCAGCCATGTTGAATGTGTCAGTTCTAATCGATCACCTTGATTGCGCCGATAACAATTTATAGATAGCACCCCAAAAATGTAAAAATGTGGTCCATATAACCAATGTTTTGAAGACATTAATTGTTTGTGTCAATTTTGATTTTGTGGGGTGGGTGGACAGTTTGGTCGAGCACTATTTTGGAAATTTGAATATTTTGATATATGGCCGTCATTTTGGATTTTGGGGGAAGACCACCTCATGATCCAAACAACTTAGCAAAAGAACAACAATTTGTCAATATGCACCTAATACAACCAAAACTCCACTTTTTGGGAGCCAGTTGAATTTTTAAGCGCGGCATAAGACAGCTATTTTGGATTTGACAGCTATTTTAAATAAAAATCAATTTGTCATGCTTGAAACTATAGATAGATACCAAAAACACAAAATTCGTCAATGTATACAAAGTAACTTTTTTCCCCCACCCGACCGGGGTCCCACTTTGGGCACCCTTTTTAAAAAATCTCTGCCGGTACCATTATTCACGGAAAAAAATCGGTCAATAAACCTATAGGGAAGACACAACCCATTGTTTCCATTTTTCACATATCTGTGTAATGTATACTGTCCTTGTGTATCTGTTTTTTTCTTTTTAGAGGTGAATTTGTGTGTTTTTCATCAAAAACAAAGAACATTATACTGAAAACCAACATTAAGTACTTTTCACTTTTATTATATTTAAACTTTTAGTTACTTTTTCTGAGTTATTAGATTTCACCCATACTCCACACCATGCAACGCCTGCCTGTTAAATTGCACTAACATTTCCGTTTTCATGTTATAAAGGGAACGTCGCCAACTCATATATTAGGGATTGTGAAAACAAGACCAGCCCTTCATGGATGCTTTCTGTTCTGGTATAAATGATGGACTAAGATCCATCCTCCACAGTCTGTCTGGCTGCCGGTTGCCTAAGCCTCACTTATGGCAAGACTAAATCCCATTTTGAAATTAACCCGCCACCCCGCTCTACAGCAGCTTTTATTTTTCATGTTTTATATCAAAAATGCTAATATTACAACATAAATTTTCCAAATTTTAACATTAGACATGGTTTTATACTTTTTATACATCATACCAATTTTATTAAAAATAAATTTAGTGGTAAATCTATATCTTCCCTTGGCGTTAAACAATGGAACAACATTCCACCTATGTCAAAATTCAAAAAAACTCTTCACGTCTTTTAAAAACTTAATTATAAAAGGTCACTTCAAACTAACAGTTCAAAAAAGTAATCCCCCTGACAATATGCATTTTTTCTGGACAAGTTAGGATCCTTAACCTGTTACACAAAAATGTAAATGTACACGGAAATGTTACACATTTATGAGGCCAAAAAAGTTCACACAGCAGTTAACCCTTCCCCCTGGGGGAAAAAAAAAAACAACCGGATGCCATTTATTAAATTTTGATGACAAATAAAAAATGGCACTGTTTTGCATAGGGCTTTAACGGTCTAGAATCAAGTTTTAAAGCTTTTTTAAAGATTCTTTTTGCCGGTATTACTGAACTCTATTCCGATTTCCCATAAATTTGGGTACCACATAATGCTTAGAGTTGCTTCGTCTTTTTCCCATTTGGTATCAAATTAATTAAACATTCCCATTATGACGTCACTATGACGTCTAAGTTGAGGAAAGTATAAAAAAATACTGGACATATGGTGGAAAATTGGTATTTCGCAATTATAGCGACTCAAAAAATGGTTAGACTAAAACTCTGAGTTATAAAACTAGTCATAATCCCATTAAAGAGAGCAAAGACCGTGTGGAAATCGGATATTCCTACCTTTTTGATGAAAAAACAAATTTTCCCCCTATTCTACAACTGTGTACTACTATGAAATTAACAGTTGTGCTGACATTGGAACTTTATAACGTCAGTCTGCGTAATTCTAGGCATGTTGGTACTCGTTTTGGTTGCAATGGAAAGAAGATGACCATAGCTATCCCTGGTACCAAAATCAATTTCTGTGGTATCCATGGTGTTGTACTAGGCAATGTTGGTACTATTCTCTCCGTCCGGGAGTGTCTCGATTGGTTTAAATCCTAGACACGAATAGTGGGGGACTGTAGGCACAGATCACATGTGAGTGTGCAAAATGTGGGAATACAACTGTGAATTTTGGTACACAGTACTTTATATGCATTGAATAAAAAAAATCGATGGAAGCACTTGCCTCACCCCTTTCATTGCCCCCAGCTTGGAGGTCAAGGTGACACAGGGGTAAAACAATTAATTGTCCGATTGGTGTGAACGCCAACCATGATTGTTTTGGTCTGTTAAAAAGGATCTCAAAAAGTAAGTTTGGTACTACCTGTGGCTTATAAGTTTTGGAATTAATGTGGTATAAACTGTAACAATATGGTGAAAAAGTCAATTTTGGTTTGTAACATGGGTCAAAAATTAAAGTTCTCCAATTTTCTCAAAAACGTGGTTTCAAGTTGTTGGTTTCAGAGCTCCATATACTGAAATATAGGAATAGTTTTGACTATCCTAGTACTTGGTTATCACCAAAATGGCGAATAATCAACCGCATTGTGCACCTATTCATAGATGCTATTGCCTGTAGCATTTTTTGTTTGGATAACGTGTAAATCCTAAGCATAGCAGATAAGGCACACTATTCCTCATTTCAATTCCTAGGGCTAGGGAAACAATTTGCAACCACATATCCTGAATCAAAGCAACGTTTAACTTTTTGACCCCATGTAACAACCAAAATTACTTTTTGCATTCCACACCAGTGTTTACAGTTTTTAACTAACCCATAACTACTCCGAAACTATAAGCCATAGATGTGTAAACTATACCTTTTTGGAATCCTTATAACCAGACAAACATCATGGTGTACTTTTCATATAATCCGAACATTTTTAAAAGGTGAACCCCCTGTATAACTTGAAATCAACCTGGGGTCCATTAAGGTGGGGTTGGTAATGCTTACCATCAATTTTATGAAAATTTATCAAAAGTACTTGGTGGGCAAAAAATCACAATTTAAATATCCGGAATCGCACACTCTTATCAACTTTCACTTTAAATAAATGACGTCATTTCAGGGAAACGATTACTGTTGTGTTGATTTGTGTTTGCACATTAAGTGTGTAATCTTGCAGTGAACGTTGTCCACATTTTTTGTAACAGGTTAAAGGAACCCAACTTTTCCTTGCCAGAAAAATGTACCTTTGTCGGGGGGGGGGGTACTTATTTTACTTTTGAACTGTTTTATAAGCAAATAAAATCGATCTGGGCCTTGACGCCCTTTTCTGACTTACTTTCCAGTACTCTGCCACATTACACTTCATGTAATACAATTACATTAGGTACCATGTATGTAAGATGTTTTATAACGATGTATGATTGTGGATGTTATGTTATGGGTTAAATTATGATAATTAAGGTAATAACAAGCTGATAACGGGAGATGGACCAGTTAACATCCTACTCACTACTTCTTTTGTTGCCTGCGAATCCATTCTGCGAATGCGTTATGGCCCATTGTATTAACACTCTATAGATCAATTGTCCAGTGTGTAAACCGCAGCCGACCTATTTCAAGATACCAGGCCCTAACATGTCTACAAAAACATTGCTGTAACTGGTCTATTGGGAGGTATTGGAGGCTTAATAGACCATAATTGGGTGGAATTTAAAAGGCCAAACCATGTTGTGTATTAATCTGCTTTTGAACAGCAGATTAAGAACCATGTTCCTTAAGAGTGTTTTATAGTGTTTTAGGGTTTTGTTGATATGTAGTAAGTTACAATTTTTTGACGATTTATGAGCTTAGTGTATGAAAGTAGAGTGAATGTGCATGTTGTGGTGATAGCCTTATTTTATGTTTTATGAGATCCATGTTTATTATTTTGACGTATTTGTACGTTTTTCCTTTTCTCTTTTTATACCAGAAGCGCTACCTCGTGGAAGTATATTTCAAGTCACTAATTAGTAACTAAAAATTGGTTCTCTACTCTGAATAAAACTCCAAGACAGTTTTAACACACCTCTGGTTCCCATTATTATAAGAATTAATGGATGATCGCCCATGGTTCATTTCTTCACTTCATTCATTCATTCAGTCATTCAATGTTTTAAAATTGTCAGTGAGGGCACATATAAAACAAACTAGAATCTGGAGACAGATCTGAGCACAGTCGCACAGATTTGACACTATGACCTTTGATCTGAAATATTTTAGACATATTTCATATATCATAAAGGATCCTTTCAAATATCATCTCAATCGGAAGCATTTTTGAAAATTTTACCTTTTTTTTTTTTTTTTTTTTTTTAAAAATATTTTTCAACATGTTTAGAATGTCATCAAGATCTTTCACAGTCAAATTTTCAGCTTAATCGGAGCAGGTTTCCCAAATTTTGACCTTTGACCTATTGACCTTTGACCCTCGAAAATTTTTCACCATGTTTAGAATGTCTCAGGTCATTTTCAGTAAAATTTCAGCTCAATTGGAAGCTTATGAAAATTTGACATTTGACCTCTCTGACCTTTACCTCGAAAATTGTTTCAAACTGTTAGAATGTCAAAGGATCATTTCAGGAAAATTTCATCAGCTCAATTGGAGCATTTTGAAAATTTGACCTTTGGCACTAAAATGAACTTTGATCTCGAAAATATTTTAGACATATTTTCCATGTAATCATAAGGAGATGTCAAATGGTCAGCTCATCGGAGCATTTTGAAAATTTGACCTTTGATCTCTTAATGACCTTTGACCGCAACAATATTTTCAACATGTTTTTTAGAATGTCATCAGGATCATTCATCATCAAATTTCAGCTTAATTAAAATCGGATCAGTTTCCAAATTGGACCCTTTGACAAAACCCCTATTGACTTTGACCTCGAAAATATTTTCACGTGTTTTAGAATGTCATCATGTCGAGGAGGATCATTGCATTAAAATTTCATTCAGCGCAATTGGAGCATTTTGAAAATTTGGACTTTGACCTCTTCAATGACCTTTGACCCGTCCTCGAAAATATTTCAACATTTTAGACTGTCATAAGGATCATTTCATCAAATTTCAGCTCAATCGGAGTAGTTTGAAAATTTGACCTTTCCCCTATTGACCTTTGACCTCGAAAATATGTTCAACATGTTTAGAATGTCATAAGGATCATTTCAGTAAAATTTCAGCTCAATCGGAGCATTTTGAAAATTTGACCTTTGACCCCTATGGAACATGCATCTGTGCAAGTAACATCAATCTACCACCTTGCATATTGTAGATATGATTTTTTTGAAGATATTTTAAACTCAGGCCGGAAATGCCCCTTTAATGACATTTGATCGTCATGCAGGGCATAACTTTTATGAAGGGTCCCGAGCTGCGTCATATCCATCGGTCAAGTTACCATGCAACATAATCTGTAGGAGGAGTAGCATATTTGGTGAAAACAACGTTTTTGGCTCCTGTGACCTTTACGTGACCTTTGACCCCAAACAAGTCGGGTCACATATGTGGGCGTGGTCATTGATGTTTGTGTCCAAGTCCTGTCAACATTGATGAAAGTATGTGGCAGAACGAGCAAATTGAAGTTTGACCGGAAGTTGACAGAAAGAAAGAAAGAAACCTTGCAGAAACAAAGCACAGTCGAGCCCCTCGACTGTGCAATCATTATAATAAAAATTATAGCAAAAACATACACACCACTCACACCATTAACCACCAACCACATCCACACACTCACCACTCACTTCTAACACACTAACACACAAGAAATGAGTACCATGTGTACAATGCTCAGATAACACAAGCGTTGATTTAAAACCTGTTTCCTGTAAGTGTGAATTTTGTAATCTTGGTGCAATGGGCTGTGGTTAAAATATTTAGGATCTATTTGATAAACTGCCCACAATGTTCCACATTGCTGAACAGTCATAACAAGGAATTTGTAGGCTATTGGGAATCCTTGTGACAACTGTAGTTGACTGAAATGCTTGTTCACTTACTCTTTTACCAAGAAATAACCCAGCTCAGACTGTATAAATTAAACAAAATGAAATACTAACACTTTCACTAGATATTTTGCGAATGAGTGATGAACAGGGGACAGGCTTATTTCTTGGAAATTGGCCAAAGTACAGTGTGAAAGTGCCCGGGGGAACTCACCTATGAAATGGATATGAGTGTAATGCATGCGTTTCCAAACCCTGGGCATTCGGTGACAAGGACTGCAAAAAATAGGGGTCTTTGCTTGGGTGTATTTCAAAATTAAAGGTTGATGCATGAGTATGGTTGATACCTGACATATACTGTGGTTATATAAAATCTCTCTAATACGAGATGGTTTCCTTTGATCTCAAGTATTTACACTAACATATGTACTAATATCCTCGCTAAGCGATGGTTGTCTTTTAAAAAGACAATTCTTGTTGTATAAATGCCTCTTATGTGGTCTTTTTTCGTGTGTGTCTAGGCACAAAAGCGAGGGCCTTTTATACTAGGCAAGCGGGACGAGAGGTTGAAAATCACAAAAGCGGCAATGGTCCCACAACATCAAAATTTTGTGAGAAATTAATAAACAACATCCTAGCGCATACACCTGTAAAATCTGCAATAATTTGCATATGTAGAAATATGATTTTTTACTTAATTCGCATGCAATTTGCATAAAAGGGTGTTCCAGAGGTAGTTAGGCATTTTCTTGTGTTACACTAAATACAGGAAAGCTACGGACATGCAGTTTTTTGCATAATGTAAGGAATGTGTTACTCTATCTACATAAAGTAGAAGTTTTCCAAAGTTTAGTTACTAAAGGTTGTTAAATTTGTATTTTTCATTCAAAAATACGTTTTTAAGCAGTTTCGTCGAGTTTCGGTTAATTTTCTGCTTACCCTAAATAACCTTTACATTTTCTTTTTAGTTCAAACAAAAAACACGTTTATGAACAGTCTACACTGCAAATTTGAGCACCAGAAACAACACGGTTTTCATGTAATTCAGCAAATTCTACGTGTCCTTGTTTCTCTCATTTTGTGTAGTAAAATACCAGCCAGGGCTGCTGCCTGTTCTAACTATTACACCGTATTAATTTCTGTCACGCTCTGTTACATAACTGGACAATTCCCTTCAGGCCATTATCAGAATTCCCACACATGGTCCTTCATTGTCGCAAGCATGTTTCTGTTATTAAAGACTTTTAAGTCCTCTTTATTTTCTATTATGTCTTTCCCACAATTTTCACCCACGTCAATATGAATTAGTAAATTAGTGATTGATTGCGAACGTTTCTTCAATATTTTAATTAATCATTGCATCACGCAATCTGAATTAAAACATAATAAAACGAAAATTATAAATGCACCGGTAATTACGGATTTCCCAAAGGGAGACCCGGATATGCACTTTAACACGTTGAAAAGGCGGTTTGACAAAATAATTCTTCCGATAATTTCATCATTAAAAAACCCAGGCCTTTCTCTTGCATTAACATTTATTCTATTGGATTCTATCAGTTTAGAAGTAAAAATTGAAAATCCAAACGCATTGAAATATAAAATGTAATAGATTAAAAATGAATCGAAATTCCGATTTTTTCCCTCCATTTAGTCTAAGAATTTAGAGATTATAAAGTAGGTATCGCGGTATTTTGATACCCGTTCTTTGTTTGTCTTTTTATCTACTATAACCGTGTGTCCCAAAAAAAACGCAACACTTGGTGGCAGGCGACATAAGGTTTTTGAACAAAATCATGTGACTACGTATCCTTTGTTGTAAGGTAAGATGAAACTGTTATCTAATATCCCTGAAAAGTGTTTAAATAAAGTTAGTGTCAATATTTTTTAAGATATGATCCAGAATCAGTAACCTGCAGGACGCATTTAACCAAATTGAGACACTATTAACTACAAATATGGCACGGTACGTTTTGCGCCCAGAACTACCAATATTAATCTCAAAGTCCAACCACAATTTTCCTTTTATAAATTTTTCCCTTTTTTTAAGACAGTTACTGCAACAAATATTAACTATGAATGTTTTCATTTGTATAACAGCTATAAAAACATGCATTTTACACACTTGAAAAGCTTTAAAACAAGATTGAATAGGAATGGTATGATCACCAAACTCTCGTATTGTTTAAAATAAGAAAGACTGCATCTGATTAGAGCTAATAATTCATCATCAAGTTTTTGACTGCACACAAAGAGTATCTTAACCCAATTTAATGACAGAATGAATATACAATGTACGATATTGTTATGAGTTTTGTGTTGACAACCAGGTTACCTTCATAAAGCGAAAAAGTATAACATGATTTTCAGTACCCAGCAGTTGCAGCCAAACCCCGAGCCAAACGCATTTAACAGTAATGTAATGGGAGTTTGTCTATGACCTTAGTCATAGTTTTTATACTTCTTTGAAATATTTTATCACCAATAAATTAATTTTTTATTATTATCAGTTAATATAATTATTTAAATGCAGATGTCATTTAGACCCAGTAGAAAGTCGTTTCTGCAAGAAAGTTGGGCAAAGTAAAAATGTTGATATCAATCGATATTGTATTTTGCCACTCTGTTTCTTCATTGCCAGTCTTGTGGTTAACCAGCTCCATATTTTGTAAAATGGGTTCTGGCGGGTTAACTTGATTGTTGGGTCCATATCTTAAAAACTGCATGACTCTACTTTTATGACTTTTCAGGAATATAGCTTCACAGTCCCATCTTACCTTACAACCAAGATAAGTAGTCACGTGCTTTTTGTCAAAACTTATGGCGGCTTGCACCAAGTGTTGCGTTTTTTTTTGGGACACACGGTATAGCAAGACCTTTTGAGAAATTCTATGATTTTTATGATTTTTCGACCAGTAAGTTGTTAAATCAATTTAGATTGCTATATTTTTTGTACGGATCCAGACAAGCCAAGGCAAACCCGGCTCGCCCTTTCTACACGTCAATTAAAACAATGAAGGAAGAAGGAAATGCAACGAAAAGAAACAATAGCTGTGTTTTGGCCCAAACTAAGACCAAAACAGGTAAATTAGGTTTTGTTGGTTTGACGGATAATGAATGATAAACGTTTTCTTTCGCTCAAGAAGATTTACATTTAAAGAGTCTTGTACTTTTAAAAGACAAATAGCGCAGAAAAACATTATAGGCCTTCAATTTGGTGACAAATTAGGAGTTTTGGTCCAGATTTTGAAAATTTTTGTTCCAAATTATATCTTCTAACAGCGCTTTGCCACATTGTAAAGGCACTCCCATAACTCTCACTGATTAATCATTATTATGATATTCAGGACCGACTTTTGAATCAACGAAATGGCATCATCATACGCGAGTTCTTTTGGATCTTTTCATAAGTTATATTTTGAGCCTATGTGTATGGCAGCTATTTTGCAGAGTAAAAGAAAAACCGTTTTTTTCTTTCGGTGAAAAAAGCCTGAAAACCAGATAGAATGTACACTGATAACCAAAAAGTTTCTCAATTTGAGATTTTTTTTCAAAAACGTTTGTGTCTCAACCGAGAAATACGGCTTTAAGATTGAAAAAAAAATCAAAAGCCGTGCTATCGAATTTGAAAAAAAAAAAGGTTTTTCAATTTGAAACAGCAGGTTTATCGATTCTGAAAGCTGGCAGAAAACTGTTTTTTTCGATCGAAAAGTTTTTAAACCTAACATCTTTCATATCGAATTTGGTAAAAGTAGTTTTTCGCAGGTTTATCGAGTTGAAATGTAAAACACTAGCTAAGGAAAAATCTATTTTATTTTGTAGAGGTTTTCTATGCACATCCTATAGCAAAGTAATACACAAACAGAAGATAACATTTTTTTTCCGCCGATTTGCGTAAAAATGAGTTTGTTAATGAAAAAAAGCAAGTTTTTCTCGTAGAGTGTGGCATTACCTGGGCACAAACAATCTATACATAAAAATAACAATTTTGGAGTGTTTTATAATACTAAGGCAAAAAAGAAGAGTTCGTCTCAACCGAACCTCCGGAGCTCAAACCCTCTAAGGCCGAGAAAAACGTAGGTTTTTCTGAGCTTCCCCAAATCACATTTTCTCGGCTGTTTCTTTCCTTTTTTTAAAGGTTTTCTATAACCTATTGTTTGGGGGGAGGAGTAGATTGTTCAAGAAAAAAAATACACCACTGGGTCATCAAAGGAAGATTTGGATGTACTCAGAAAGATCTTCACCCATTAGAGACATGGCAGGATCATGGCTAATTGTCTTTTATCCATCAATGTTCTGTCATGAAGATTTCGTACATAAAAACGCCGCCTGATAGAGACTATACCTTTTGTGGTGTACCCACTACAGAAGCTCTTCTCATTCATCGGTACTTGGGAGTGGAAATAGACAACAAACTCAATGGGACGTCCACTATAAAGAAAACCACCGCCAAAGCAACAAAATTCTTGGCTTCCTCCAAGAGGAATCTCTCGTCTTGTACAAGGGATATCAAAGAGATTGCAACAAGACTCTGGTAGACCCATTCGGGAATTGCCAGTGCGTGTGGGATCCATCAGAAATGTGACTTCATGCTTTTGAAGCGTACATAGGAAAGCAGCACGATTTTGCCTGAACAACTACCAGCCGAACATTATTAGTGTCACCCAAATTATAAAAGACTCTGAACTGGGAATTTCTTAGGATAGAAGGAAAAAAACCATATTACAAATGATGTACAAAATTGTCAACAAGGAAGTTTGCAATCATGCCGACCACATACTGAAACCACAGTAAATGGGGGTAGATCTTCAAGGACAAACAACAAAAAATTTCATATTTTGTTATCTACGTTAAAAGCATTATAGACACTATTGATGATCTTTCCGAGAACAATTGCAGATTGGAATCACTTAACCAAGCAGCCATTAGCAGCAGGAACCTTCAAGGACTTCAAGAAATAAGAGAATCATCAGTCCACTTAACACACAGCAGCACCAGCAACAGAGAATTTCCAAAGCTAAAATTTAAAATCACCTCAACTCTGAACACATCCGGCCACAGATATGACTCCAAAGTTGGTGGGATGCAGCTCGTCTGTATAACCGACTTAACGAAGAAAGAAAGAAAGAAAGACTCGGCCGCAAAATAAAGGTTCTAAAAATGCAATAAAAAAATGAATTTCTGCGTGCGGTATTTTTTCTGACTAAAAAAAACGCATAGCGCTCATGTTTTTGAGCTATAGGACGCCGAGACATGCTTTTTTTTGTGGTCTATAAGCGCTATGCGTTGTGTTTTTAGTCAAAAAGCTAGCGCTACGTGGAAATTCTTTTATTGCATTTTTAGACTTTTTATTTTCGTTTCTGGTGGCCATTTTTCTCATCTTGACTAATTTTTTAAAATCGTTTAAAAATATCTTGAAAATCTTTAAAAAAGAAATGCACTAAAAATGTGATTTTTACGGGCCTATGTCGAGCGGGAAACTGAGACGACCCTTTCTTCCTCGGCCAAGCTCATATTGTTTTAGGTAGTATTATCTCAGGATGTATCGAGGAAATCTTTTTTTTTTTTGGGGGGGGGGGCGGATTTTGTTCGAAGTGATTTATTTTTTTAAGGTGTAGACCTTTTAGACCACGGGGTTGATTGCCGCGAAAGTGGAGCCCGATTACCAAATTGTCGACTTTTAAGACAAAAATTTGATCGCTTTTGAATTTCACAATCTTCAAAGAACATTTTTGGATACCAGTTTCTCTTGATAATTTACAAAATGATTCAATTTATTATTTTTTTAAATTACCAAGAGTAAATTTTACCCCAAAAAGTGTTTGAAATTTCACTCTTTTTGGAGTGAGCCCTGTAATAGTGAAATTCACTCTTGATTTTAAGAGAGTATGTGATCACCATCGGATTTCGAAATCCATATCAACCCACTTTGCCTGAAAGGGGGTGACCCGTTAGTTATATATAAAGTGTTTTATTTTGATTGAGTGACCTTTACCCCAATGCCCCATGTGAAAAAAAATCCATGGCAATATTTTAATCCGTTTTGATATGAGACTCAAAAGTGACTTAATGCAAATCCTAGAAATATAGTGAATCCTTTTTAAAATAATATATGGGATTTTTTTTCGCTTGAAACCAAATACCTTTTAGTAAATGAGAAAAATTGTATCATTCTTCAGACAATTTTGATAACTTCCGGTAAAATCTGGGGTGGGGGAGGGGGATATTAAGAGATCATGCCATGGACCTTTAAACAATACAGCTAGCGGAAAGGGGTAATTAATAATAATAATAATAATACGGATTTATAAAGCGCCTTTCCCAAGTAAGACCAAAGCGCTGTACAAATAAATGAAACATTCATATTAAGCAAGGTACATAAATAAATAAAATATTGGTGGATTGGGACTTGTATCGAGCACTAAAACAATTTGACACCAAATAATGTCATAATATAGCCACCAAGTAATAAGGGCCCTATGTCGAATTCTGTTGGTCGTTTTCAGCCTTTTTCGGGTAAATCCGCACGAATTGATAATATAAAGGGAAACTGGTGCATTTTGCATATATTGTCAAAACTTAATTTTGAATATTTGCTTTTAGACGTCTATAAGCCTAAAACAGTTTGTTTTTGTGTAAATCAAGTAATTTTGTAATAAAATGACTCCGGAGTAGTGTGCACTGGCTTAGGTTGCACAAATGAAACCCAAGAAATCATCAGAGTTGTGTATAAATTTATCTGTATCCATTTAAAAACGGGGTCACGACCACCTTATTTATGCATTAATTTATAACAATTAAAATTATTTATGTAAGGGTGCAAATGTTCTCGATTTATAGTAGTATATAAATTTTACTATAGGTTTTCCCGGACGATTTCGCACAATGTGCATGATATTTTGTAAAATATAAATTCCATTTCGCGCTTATTTTTGGAATGAGGTATATCCTGGTTTCAATTTCACAAAACCTAACATTCAATTTCGTTTTTTCTTATTCAAATAAGTGAATGATCATACGACTTGATTTATGAGATTACAAATACATTACAAGGCTTTCCGGTTTGATATATGCACGGCCGATTTCAACGTTTGTGTAATCAATTTCGCGGTAAATCATGTATCAAATTTGGTTACTTGCACTGATTGAATATTCTTTTTCATTTATGATCATTTAAATTTACAAAAGCGGCAACCAATAATCAAATAAATATGATGTAGGCCTATGTATGTATGTATGTATGTATGTATGTATGTATGTATGTATGTATGTATGTATGTATGTATGTAGGTATGTAGGAATGTATGCATGTAGGCCTATGTATGTATGTATGCATGCATGTATGTATGTATGTATGAATGTGTATGGATGTGTGTATGGGTATGTATGTATGTGTTTATCTACTTTCACTAATCATCTGTATAAAATGTGAGCGTGTTCTTATGGACGTGAAAAAACACAAAAATACCGCGACAGTGCATTAATTGTACTTATTTTTACCCCACACTGTAGTATCTTTGTACGTATGTCACGCACTCACACATGTATTGGTGAGAGTACCACCACCTGTATTTCGTGTTGGTAGTGTGTGCATGTAGTGGGTGGGTGGGTGTGACTTTCAGTAGCACTGTTTTACTTGTCCTTTCCTTTTATATATTTTTTTCCTTCCAACCACTGCCGGCCTCGGTAAAGGAAGACATGGGGAAACGAGTTTGTCATATGCCCTAGTTCAGTTATCTTTTTACATACATGTTTATCTGAAGACTGTTTTAGTGTTTATCTATTTTACAATGCTGCAAATCGATTGCGTTCTCTTGCGAATTCGAATGAACAGAAATTAAAACGAAACATGATTTGTGCATGTCCAATTCAAATTCGTTCGAATAATAATTACCAAAGACAAACTTGGAGTTTACATTCGGGAACCCGTATGCCTTTTTTAACGATAGAAGACACTCTAAAGGAAATTGAGTTATCATTTGCTAAATGGAAAACGGGGTTGTCAACGTTCATTCCATTTCGCCGAATCGAATAATTATATTAACAAATAAATATGCACAGTGTGCTAACGCTCGGGGAAAACCTATATTAAAACAAAAATGCTTTTGGACTTGAAAATTGAGGGTATATAGTCGCACACTTTCAATACATAGGCGGAGAAATCGGGGTGGCGTGGTCGTGAAGGCTCCTCCTAAAGCTAACGACCACCTCTGTTTTTCCTAAAATTTGTAAGAGTCACATGTGACGCGTGTTAATGCACCCTTCCCCCGCCAGCCATTGCAATACATACAATATCTTCAGTAAATAAAACTTTTTTTTTTCAAGATTGAGGCATATGCATTTACTGCAATAAAATTCTGCAAATAATATGTTTAGCATAATTTACAGATCACAACACTTCGGGGCCTACGTAGTTAGATTGAAATAACAGTTTAGTTATAAGCAAATTCCCAGTGCATATAGTACCTTTTTTACCCCCCCCCAACATTCACTGTAAACCGTAGTGTTTGCATTTGTCAATTTTTAAGCGCCTAGACGAGTTCAACAAAAACAGGCACCAAATCAAAAATACTTTTGTCACAAGATGAGTATTTACTTAGACCACTGCTCCTATTAATCACTAAAAAAGATTGAAATCCAGAATCGTTTTCGCCATTTCTAAATCAGAGCAATGAGAAGAAGTTCAACGTGAGCGCCTTACGCGTTAAACACTGTAAATGTGCCACAAAGGCATTTAGAAGCAACACTGATTATGATAGGTTTATTGTGTCTAAAAATACAGGAACGTCATGCGGTGGCGACGTGTTTAGAATCCACAAACACATAAACGTCATGTTAAGGAAATGTGTTTAGGATCTAAACATCTCTGAACACCTAACTGTTCAGGAATTAAATGCTTAGACATGTCTCAAAAGTGAGACAAAATATGGTTTAGAACGTGTTCAGACCATGGATTTTAAGTGTTGAAAACAACATTGAAAATATACATAAATTAGATGGCGGAACTCAGTCCCTATTTTATATTTACGTGCATCGCATACTGATAATCCATGATACATATATAGACCTATATACGTACGGCAGAGAAATGGATTTTTCAGGGGTAAACCTAAAAATTTTGTATATAGTTTTTTTTAAGATTGATTTGTATAGCTTGAGGTGTCTTCTTTCAGATCTTCCGGGAGGGTTTTGAGAAATTCAAGATGGCGTCCAAGATGGCCGCCGTTACATATTATCAGCTATTAACTCCCTTTATATTTCACCTAGGATATCAATTTGGTGTTTCTAGTCATATGTTTTGGGGGTCAGGTAATCAATTAAGACCAATTGCAAGACCATTGAAGGTTAACATCATGTCATATCACAAGATGGTCGCCAATTATGGCCGCCAATCATGGTTTCAGGATGAGACAAACCTGCTAGTATCTGTATGTTTTTTTTTTTTTCTTTTTTTTTTTATTGGTATTTTTCGTTTTAATCATTATGTTTTGGGGACAAGCAATCCATTGAAATCAATTGCGAGACCATTGGTGGTTCACATCATGGTTAAATCCAAGATGGCTGTCAATAGGCACAAATAAGGCAGCCAATATGACCTACAGGGTTCATATGTCCTTATATATCAGAGGTGTCCAGTTACACGTTTAAGTCAAGATAACCCATTAAAACCAGTTACAAGACCAGTGAGGAACTGCGTTATGGTCAAACAAGATGGCTGCCAATATGGTCGCCAGATTATGGCTTGAGCTAAAAGACGCTTCATATTAAGTTACAGTGGTACTTGTGGTGTCCATTCATTTTAAGTTACAGCGGTTTATTACTGTAGTGACAATGAAACGGGTTTCATTCGTTTGTTTTGGGTCAGAAAATTCATTGATGAAACCACTTAAAAGGTCAGCTGAGCACTGAATCATGGTGAAATATTCTATCCTCAATCACATTTTTCAATAAACGAAGTTGTTGCCTTATTTCAACAACTGGCAAATGCGTGAATAAAAAAAGCATTAGAAATTAAGGACAGTGTTCAACCTGGAGTTTCCGAGTATCTATTTTGGTTTGTAACTTTGCAAATATTGATTATTGTATGTAAAAGTATACATTTCTAGAAAGAAAATTTGACGATGAACCCGATGATGGCATCAAATTAATGTAAAACTTGCCGTAGTGTGAGAGAAAAATACTAAAAAAAACATGATTTTGCCCCAAAAATTTTCAGGACCGCATAACAAAAACAATTTGAATTTTCATGATTTCTTATGTTATTTTTTAGAGGCAAGACAAATTTTGTCTAGGGACGGTTTTTTCATTTTTTAAAATAGAGCTTACTTTTCCGGAAATATAAGGAAAACTGTCAAAAAAGTGTGATTTTTTCTTTCTTTTCCTAAATTTGAGTATTATTTGGAAATATCGTAGTTAGATAAACGAAAAAATGAAAAATGAGAAAACCCTTCCATAGAGAATACCGATTGCTATCGTAGGTAATAGTTAAAACCTTACCTTTTACTCGGTATTTTTGGAGTTATCGGGTATGAAATTGCCAAATTTTGGAAATTGAACATGAGAAAATCTTGTTTTAGTAAAAAAGTGACTTTTCACGCCATTTCAAGCTGTCTCTTTCTCAAATACTTTAACCCCTTTTCAAACTTCAAAATTGATTATGTTGTGCAAGTGATGAAAAATACATCTTTATGCACATTGAATCACACCTCTTGTCTTCAACTCCAAAAAACAGAAACGGAAATTTATTCATCTGGTCTAAAATTAAAGCGCTTGTTTTACACTTTCAAATATTATTTTCGTTTTTCCAAGATGCGTTCGCGCAAAAGTACATTAAACACGCGAACGCTTCATACGCAGCAAAAATTCACCCCGCAACGCGATGCTGCGCCTGCGCCTGAGGGCTTGTAATGTGCTTAAATAATCGCCGTTATGACAATGTGGTTTTTGTGACTTTAAAAATGGTCACATAGCTTGTTTTAATTAAATCGGCAAAAAAATACAACGCCGGATTGTCTGCATTGGATACCTTTGTTGGTAACGAATAGAACACAATGTTGATGTTTAAACTGGTGCAAAAATCAGAAATTCGTGTAAAAACAAAAAGATGCTGAGCACGGGGGGTTTTTGTCACACTGCCCTTAAATTAACAAGTTGTTCATATACTTACGCAACTCCAGTATATCTTGGAAAGAACACGAATAAGCCTGTACGTTTTGGTATCAGCAGATAACTTTGCAGGCACAAAATGTGTGCAGTTCAAAGTGTTGCTTTTAGTACAACTACAGCTCCGACTAATACATGGTGTAGCACTTGGGCAACCACACTTTTAGCCGAATGATATGAGTCTGGAGCACGTTCTTGTCAGGCGTGGCAAAGAAGTTGTCGGAGTGTTTTTCCCTGACTTCTTTTTTCCACCCATTGATTCTGAATCCAAATGTTCTCATTTGGGCCCGACCAGAAACATCTGATACCGCATTAAAAATTTCGCTACCGCTAAAATGTCCGCGATAGCGCGCACTATTTTTCGGTCAACTCACCGCCCATGCGTGGTGAATCGTCCTTATCCCAATTGTTTCTCCAAATTGTGTACAACACAACCTTCCCGAGACCTTCTTATGGGTGAAAGGAAATTGTGGGAGGGTTCGTAAGTCGCTAGGTAGTATCTCTCGCTATGTATCCCCCTCTCACTTCTGAGAGGGAATACCTGCGCTCTCGCTAAGTACCCTCCGCGACCTTACTTTTTGAACAGTATCCCACTGGTAGTCTCGGCGGTTGAAGAAGGTACGGGGAGGTAGTCACCAGCGCTAGTGTATCCCCGGCTCGCACTGAGAGACTCACTTACAGCTCTTGATTTCGCCCACGTCACCCGGCATCACAGTGCTGCAGTAAGCACATCCCCGCTCCGCACCAGAACGTCTCGAAGATATACCTCTCTGAAACGTGGTGTTTGCGGAACTCCAACCTATAGTCTCCATGATATCCTGGGTTGAGGAGCCTTTGTAAAATCCAGGAGGAGGTGTGAGCACGTACCTCATGGGACCTAACCCGAGTGCCGACCAACCGATCGTGATGTTTTCGGTGTGCGCTGCGGATGGTCGAGGCAACCCCGCGGCTAACTGTGTCCTTAGCTGCTGGACCATATGGAGGGGCCTTGGAGATGAACATGTTTTGTCTTCGCGAGAGCCTTGGTACGCTTAAGGTGACATTTTTAGTGCTCTGACCTGGCTCCAGGGGTTCTCCGACCATACCCTTGCATCCAAGGCCAGGGTCCGTGAGAAACACTGGGCGTGGTGTGAAAGACAGGGTCTGATTCTTAGCGAGAACACCCGCTCTTGGGAGGATGGACACGCCCGTCCCTTCGACCACCCGCAAGTGAGCCTTCCGTCAATGGACGGCATTTAGCTCGGAACCCCCCGTCTCCCGGATGCGACTTGCACGAGAAAGGGCCGTCTTCCTAGATAAAATCCAGGAGGCTGGCCCTCTCCCGTGGCTCGAATGCCTCGGACGCTAAGAACTGGCAGCATAGCGGGCAGATCCCACTCCGAAACGAGTGAACGAACCGGGTGACGAACCGAAAACATGCCATTCAGCAGATTCGTGAGGATCGGCCTGTTCGAGACCTGTGCTGGCTTCGAAGCCCCGATGGAGTGCCCCAATTCGCGGTGCGGTAGCACCTGACTTGGACACCCAAAACCTCGTGGAAAGTCCGTTAGGAAATCCCCGCTCTGCCCTACAGACGCAGACAACGGATCGATCTCATCGATTGGCGCACCATCTATAGAACCGGCGGATTCGAGAATCGTAAGATTCTATAGTTGACTGCCGCCTTGCCTGAGCAGCGAGCGCGGCAGCCTATTCAGAAATTCCCGCCTGAGTGTATTGTAGGCGGAAATGCGCCAGACGGTCAAGTTGAGAGCGCGGACGGTCGTGTCGGCTGGAGGACCGCTTATCAGACGGATCCCGCGTCTGAGGGAGCAAGGACTGGGTCCCCACTTAGCAGTCCGAAGCCGTTGGAAACCACAGATGATCCGGCCACCATGGTGGGGCCACCAACATCACATTCAATTTTTGGACCGAGCTACCTCTCGAGGACTCTCGGTATCATCGCATGGGGGGAAATGCGTAAGGCAATGATCCCCGACCAATTCGCCAACATTGCATCCTAACCCACGGCTCTGGGATCGTGACTCCATGATTAGTACCCGGAAGCTGGTGATTCACGGCGGAGGCAATAGGTCCACGTGGGGATCGCTGTACCTCTTGAAAAATTGACCGCAGAACTGCACAGGAGGCCGCCATTCCACTGACACAACCCCCCTCACCTTCGATGCGCCTGGATTTGCCGTGCCCCCTTCTAGGGACGGGCAGTCCCTAAGACATTTTCCATTTCCACCCCTGGTACATGTGATGCTATCAGGCCAGGCCCCGGTGCCTGCACCACTCTAGGCGCCTGACTTAACCTCTGCAGAGATGGGGCTCCTTGTCCCCGCCTCCTTGTTTGATGTAGGTCACTACCGTCCAGGTTGTCGCATCGGAACCAGGATCACCTTTCCCCTGGTCCGGGCGACCCAGTGCTTCATTGCCAGGAAGATTGCCCACTGCTCGAGCACATTGATATGATGGCGACTTTGTGTGGGCGACCAACGGTCCGACACTTCGTGGGACCCCAAGTGGGCCCCCACCCCGACTTTGACGCCTCTGTCGTCAGCGTCACGGTGGGTGTTAGTTTCCTGAAGGGGGCTCCCCTCCAAGTTGTGTGGATTCTTCCACCAACTGAGGTCGGGAGCCAGCTTCAGGGTCGACCACGACCTGGGCATCACCGACCGTGAGCTCGACCTGGGCTGGGCTCGAGAGTCCAGTCCCGCGTTGGGAGCTGGTCCAGAGTTTACCCCGGTTGAGGTAGGCAGCTCTTTTTCTTGCCGGCGACTCAGTCGTGCAGAGGAGCTTGCGTTTCGGCGGCAAGGGCCCTCCGGTCCGCTCCAATCCCTCAAGGATGATGGAGAGCTGACCATGACAGAGGGTTCTGCCAGCTGTCGCAAATAAGATTAAGTAATAACCGCTACCCCACAAATTAAAGATAATGAAGTAGGCTTCAGATGATACCACATGTGTTAGATTACGTTACTTAAAATTAAAATGGCGGAACACAATCAGGTCAAGTTCTTTTTGACTCACCCTGTATATTTTAATGTGATCCCTGACTACCCCTTTGTTGTCGGAAATGGGTTTGAAAAAATTTTACCCTGTAATAAGACAGCACATTAACCACAGCAAAACAAGAGTCGGTTTTAGCTCAAGCCTAAATTTATAGGGCAATATTAATTCACCACAATGCAATGCTTCATCAATCTTGAAAGTTCTTTTCATATGCATTCCTTGACCAAACAAACAATATAACAGACACCCACAAATAGCCACAAAACAAGATCTGGCGGCATATTGGTGGCCATATTGCGGGTAAATCATTGGATTGATCATAAAATGTGAGCCCTACTTGGTCTTGGCATTGTTTAATGGATTGTGTTTGTCCAATAACATATACCTAGATACCAATTTTATCATCCTAAGTTAAATATATATGAAAGTAAGCTAAAAATCATAATGGCACCCTATTGGTTGGCCATCTTGGATTGATTCATGATGTGAACCCCTAGATTGGTCTTGTGATTGATTCTAATGATTGGTTAACCCCATAAACTAACTAGGTAACCACCCATTTTAATCATCCAGCTTAAGTAAGCTGAAAATATGTAATTGGTGGCCATATTGGCAGCCATATTGGCGCCCCTCTTGGATTGATCAAAAAAAAATGGAGTGTGGCTGGGGAGGATCGCCGTCCTGTCGGCTCCGCAATCTCTGCGCTGGTTTTAATTGATTACTTGACCCCCAAAACATAAGACTAGACACCAAAATTATTAATTTTGTAGGTTGAATAAAGGAGTTATAGCTGAAAAAAATATGTATTGGGCGGCCATAATTGGCGGCCCTCTTGGATTGATCATGATGTTGACCTTCATTGGGTCTGAAACTGGTCCTTAAATGATTACTTGATCAAATTACATATGAACTAGACACCAACATTATTTTAAAGGTTGAATATGATGGGAGTTAAGCTTAAAATATGTTACGGGTGGCCATCTTGGCGCCCTATCTTGATTTCTCAAAAACCCTCACGGTGGACAAAGTCCACCGGCAGATCTGAAAAGGACCCTCCAGCTATGGCAAAATCATCATAAAACAAAAAAAAACTATCTTACAAATTTTTAGGTTCAGTCAGGGTTCGCTTCGTCTGCCCGGACTATTCCCCATAGAAAACCATGCTTTGGACTTTCTGTCGTGGCACGACATAAACTACGAATCATCATCTTATTATAGACACTATTTGGCTTTTCACATTCAGGTGTGGGATCTAAATACATTGAATCATGGTGCAAAATATGTAAAACCGGGTTCGAGAAAAATTGGGGGCGGCTTTCTTCCTGGAAATCTTCTCATGTCTCTTTTAAATTATATTCATAAAAGATTTTGTTTATTTATGTATAACTATCGTGTAATAATCCCGCCTAATAATTTACAAATTACCTTACTACAAATAGAGACCAGTCATAGCTTACCCCCACTCGGCATTCTTGACTTATTACCGTCCATACACTTTAGGTATGATTTAGCAAACATTCAATCAGAAGACAAGGACCTCGTCATTATAGAATATAACCATTAACTGAGTTAGGAACGCAAAGTCTGCTCACATTTCAAGAAAAATTAGAAGACTTATCTCTTATCACTTACCGGAACTTTTTTCTCTAGTTCAATTCAATAAGTATTTATCATTATTGCCATCCTCATTGCCAACATTAGTGTTTCCATGCAAATTGTTTATATTGTTGGTTTGTATTGCACTTTTATTGTTTGTTTGTGTTTGTAATTGTTTGCACTTAATTATGAATTAGATAAAATAATGGTAAATATTTGTGTAACATTTATGGGTGACCTAGTTTCGAGCTGTTTGCTCTTTGTGATGGGCTCCCCCACCTTGCTATTGTATGGTATGTATCTCACTTTATCTGGTGAAATGAAATAAATTGAAACATGGACACATTTGAAAAAGTTACATGTGGAAACCCTTGGATCGGGATTCTGGTGTGAGGTGTTAAAAAAACCAACATCACGAACGGACATTTTACACTCTAATATTTTTTCCTAGTTTATTACTTTTTGCAGTTTTGTCTATAATACTAGCTGAACATTATTTACAGACAATAGTTATGTCACGTGGCTGTTAGCATTTTGATGCAAAAGTGTTCGTCTGCGAGGGAAAAAAAACGTACAATTTTGTTTTGAAGTTATTTTAAAAAAAAAAAAAAAAAAAAACAAAAAACATGCTGAGCTATATCTGTCAATCGAAAATACATTCACGGACAGTAGTTCATCACGGACGGACATTGTTTATTATGTTTGCGTATTGAATTACATTTAAATTTTAAATGGTCATTGTGAGAGTATTTTCAATGTGGGTGGTCACCGTACATGAATAAACAGCTTTGGAGAAGAAATGACGGGTGGTAACATTTTTTGTCAAATTTAATCATTTTAACTTTCTGAAATGACCAGAAAAGATGCCCACAATTTAGTTTTGGGGCTAAAAAGTGCAAAAAAAATGTGTCAAATACAAAATTAACGTTGTCGGTTGTAATGCATGCTACAACCACTCACTTGATGTATACACTTGATATTACTTTTATTAAAGTTTGATAAGATGGATGATTACATCAATGTATCCCAATTTATAATGCAAAAGTATAGAAATGTACGGCCCGTACCCGACGATGTTTGAAAATGCCGTCCGTGATGTTGAAAATCCCGTCCGTGATGATTTGTTGACCCATCTGACTCAAAATTTTTCCTCTGTATACTCTAAACGGAGCTTTGGCTTGAAATTCTATCCTATCTTCCCGTACTGCAGCGGCTGATACATGGTAAGTTAACATGGAGTCAAAAACTTAAATTAATTTTTTATTTAATTATTTGCTAGCCATGAATAGGGCCAAATCTCTTCTTTCAGAAAAACCATGGGAAAAAATCAACAACTGCACATGAAACAACATGGATTGGACCATTTTGATCTGTAGAAGTGATCATGACCAATGATTGGGTTTTAATCTTGAACGGTGATCACTAATTTATAGCTACTGTAGTGGTGAATATATGAAGGGGGATATCACTTTTCTTACAATAACTACACTTAAACTTAGAAATGTTTGTAAAATTACTGAAGCTTTAGGGTTGTGACGTTTTGATGCTTACGTTGGTTTACTGTCCGTCCATGACGCAGAAAAAGCAAGAGAAAATTCTCATAAAGTTTTTACATCTTCAGAAGGAAAAAAGTAAGTGTTAACGGGAAGTATCTCTCCTCGTTATGAGGTGTTTATGTATTAATTAAAATGGATATTCAATTGTTAAAAGTTTATGAAAGCGAATTGAAGTGTGTCATGGACGGACACTTGCTTAATTTTCCATGCTTTCATGGCCAGGACCTCAACGGTTTAGAAGCCATAAACTACCAAACGAAGAGATTTAAACTTTTCTTTTTCCATTTTGACATGCGCATCATCCATTGAAGACTTAGATCCATTTAGAGGCCCAACTTAGAACAGTTAGCTTTTTCCAGATAAAATTTTTGTGTGGACGGACACTACGAAAGGTAAAAGATGTGTCCGTCCATGACAAAAATCATATATTTTGGCCTGTTCTCAAGTAAGTTGATATTTCCAAAATAACTTGGTGCAGCACAATGGAGCTATAACATGTTGCTTTTAGTAGCAAAAAAATATTACCTATTTAAAAGTCGAACAAATTGTTAACATTCATGTCCGTCCATGGACATCAGAACATGTCTGTTCCATGTCGCAGATACTCTCACAAAGGTAACAGTTGATGAAAAATCTGCATGTCTTTATGAAGGACTAGGATCAGTGCTTAGCTAAAGTTGGTGAATTGAAAAAAAAGTTTAGACAGACAAAAAACTGCAAAACCACTATTCTATCTGTCGTCCATGAAATAAATTGTAGGCGCAGGTCTATTTTTAGTAACAATTTCTGCCACCTTGACGGTACTTGGCAGAAATTGACAAGATACTATTTTATCGTAACTAAGACAAAACCAAGCTATAGTAAGGCCAAAGGTTTATTTTTACTAGGCATTATTTGTATCAAATGTGTTTAAACATTTCCGGCCATGAAAAATGGATCAGCTCTGCATTGAAAATGCACTTTGAAAACAAAATCAACGGAGTGGACCCTTGCCGGGGGGTAGGTGTGGAAATTGACCTAGACCAACACATAACATAACATAACACGCCTCCCTTTTTTGCGGTGATCGCAGATTTTCCTCTTTTAAAGGAATTTTAGGGATACATCTGGACACAGAAAGCCAACTAAGTTGGACCAACTTTTGTGGTTGAGGTATTAGCTTAGCGCAAGTGGTTTAGACAGAACTGATGAAAGAATACCCAAAAGTTTAAAAACCAAATTGACTCGTCCGTCCGTGTGATATTGAAAAGTTATGGATTTTTTAGAGGAAACCATGGTAACCATAGGCTTGCCCAGGAAATTTTATGGGGGGTGGAATAAAGATGTTCGAACCATAAGAGCGAGGAAAGCGAGAGGAGAGAGAGGAGAGAAAACGGGTGGGGGTCCAGGCCACGCACTCTTTTCCTCTTTTTTTAGTTCTCCCTTCCTCTTTATTCCTTCCCTTTTTCTTGAGAACTTTGAGCGGGGGGCTTTAGCCCCCCAAGCACCCCACCCCCGGCTACGCAGTGGTAACCAAATTTTAGCAAGTTTCAACATACTTGGTGTAACCCATACAATGAAACAAAAACCAGTTCACACACACATTCCCTCCGTTTTTTATTTGTAAGGTTTTTAAAAACTTTCAAAATCTGTCAAAGTCCATCCGTGATAAGCCGATCAGGCTTGTCTCACTTTACTGTGGGTTTATATTTTTGTTTTTTTGTTTTTTGTTAAAACATGTGGAGGCTCACAAAAACGTAATACTCTATTGTTCCATACTACAGGAACATAGAATGGATATTTGATTAATCTAGGCGTTCATTAGAATGTTAGAAAGAGGGTGGTAAACAGTGACTCCCCCTTAACACCCCGTGCAGCTGATTGAAAAAGTGTCAATCATAGGAATGTTTTGAAGTACCCGATAGGAACGTTTTTAGCATGAAGAGTCAGTATTGGCAATGAATATTCGGGTTTGCCCCCTGCTTTTAATAGGTTGTGTGTGTGTGTGCGTGCGTCGTGTGGTGGATGTGTGGTGTTGTGGCGGTAGTGCGGTATGTGTGTGGGGTGTTTGTGTATGCGGGTGTGTGGGTGGTGTGTGAGTGCGAGTAGTGTGGTCAACCATATTTAGGACATTATTGTTCATCACATCAAAAAGAAACATTTCCCGGACCTTTAAATTCACTAGGTTGATGAGAAAAATATGAACTGTTTCCAATACACAATATTAATTAGTGGGGGATTGTTGATAGATCATTCCATACCTAAATTCCAATATACCCCTTCAATGTATTAGCGTACCAGAACACCAAAATACCATACCATATTACCATATCACAACCCAACAGATCCCCTTCTATCGGTCATACCCATACCATTATATCATGCATACCCCTTAAATGTAAACATATCGCCTACATACCATACCGTTATCCCAATATCCCAATACCCAGGGATGTCACAAAACACAATACACAACCACCCCACAGCCACACTGCCAATCTCTCCCAAACCAATTTCATATTTCTATCTTGACTGTGTTATTTTGCCCCCTGTGTGTAAATATCGTTCTGCGGGTTTCAGGGACTTTTATATTATTTCCTCTTGGATTAGGAATGTATTTTATCGTAATTGTGTATTTGTGCTTCTGTATGGGAAGGACACGTCCATCCCTTGGATTTATCTGTACGCGTAGCGAGGAGGATGTAGTACTTAAATGTGGGTAAAGACTTGAGATCAAAGGAACCCTCTCGTATTAGATAGATTATAATAGAGTAGTCTATATATAGTCAGGCATCAACCTTAATTTTAAATCACCCCAAGACCACCAAGTTTTTACAGTCCTGGCCCGAATGCCGTGGGTTGGAAAGCCAGCTTGTAACCCATGTACCTTCATTAGGTGACGTGCCCCCCCCCCCGTGCACTTCGACATGTACTAATAAGCCGTCCCTGCTCATCATCAATCAAAAATATCTCGTGAAAAAATTGTGTTTTTTTTCGAAAAATAGTTTTGCAAACACTTTTCTGTTCTATACATGTCAACGTCCCCCCCCGCACCCCTTATTCAATGTGGAAACGTCAATGTCTTGCTCAGTTTGCCAAATTGTATCAACATTGATCGGGGGAGGGGGGGCGCCTGAGTTGCATCATTTTACATCCTCAAATCAAAAGCAATCACATGTAGGTCATTCACAATTCAAGCACGGATTGGGACTATCGTAAATGCAAGCGTTCGAATAACTTTTTTCGATGATTGTAGGTTATTTCTGGTAAAAGAGTAAGTTTAACAATCGGTAAGTGTAATTCCATTTTTACCTTCTACCTTCTGAGACCTTCTGTTTTGGAGTTGGTATGTGGGTGAGTGTCACTTGACTGTCGTGACTGGGTCCTGCCAGTCCATGTTTAAAATCATGTTTATTGTGTTTGTTTATAGTTGTCATTTTGAAATTAACAGATAAAGAAGCTATACTGCACAACTTCTAAAATAGCTTACCTAACCCTATTAGTATTATTTCTGATCTGTGTGAACATCCCTTTTACATCAGGAATAACTTAATCTGTCAGGTACATTTTTTTTGATGTGCCAGTATCCTTGATCATTGCAGAGTATGCAAAGGGATTAATTGACCCCAGCCTCATAGGGGCTTTAAAGGAATGCAACAACGGCTGTTCCTTTGATTGCTTTCTTGTCAGAGATCATTTTCTTCATACAAACCCCCAAAAATGAATCTGAATGAATGGTATGAATTAAGGTGGTTGGAATGGGGGATACCACAAGCCTGGGATCGCAAGCACTTTTCAATTAATGTTACAGCTAGAAAGTATTCTGCTAACAACTGTGTGTTGGCCAGAAAGTACTCATATTTAACTATTAAATAAGCAGGGTGCATGCATTGCCCTCAAGGTCACATTTCAGTACAGTGCAACATGTATTGAGTTTGCTGATTACTTGGTTGTGCTATTTACGGGTGGTGCATCTTGTGCATTCTGTTTTGCACCAGAAACCCTTGTTCAAGCTGTGTCATGTCTTAAGTAGGGCAGTATTTCATACCACTAAATTGAGTCTAAATTGGTTTTTACAAGTTCCAATGCCTTACCACACTTAGTCATTACAACTTATACCAGAAACGTAAATTCTTAAAAATAGTTGCCCAATGTAGCTTAAGCCAATCTGTGTTTCAACGCAAGTGATTACCCGCCACATACCAACTCTAAAACCGAAGGTCCCAGAATTTAGAAGGTAGAATGTAAATTACACTTCCCGAGTGAACTGACCGTTGCCACCAGGATCTACCACCCACCAGCAAATTCCTTGTTTAATATGACTGTTCCGCAATGTCGAACATTGTGGGTAGTTTAACATCAAATAGGTCCTAAATTTTAAAAACACACAGCCATTTCACAGAGATTACAAATTCAAACTTACAGGATACAGGTTTTTAAAAATCATTGTACACATAATGGTACGCTCAAGACCAGGGTTCAGATCATCCATTACGTGTCAGTGAACTGAGAAGTAATCCACTGTGATGGGTGGGCTGTCATCCAAATCCATCAAAAATTTTGTTTCCTAGCTACTTAGGGAAGTAAATGATTTCCTTAGTAGGCAATACCAATCCTTATATTCTTAAAATAAATGGAAACCAGGCGGACTTTGTACTGCCAACATGAGAACAACAACCCAACTCTGTGCATGATTGTGATATTCGGCCAATCATTTACCTTGCTCAACAACACGTGCTATAGTAACTTGCAATGTTGTGGCTTTTATCCACTCCACTTTATAACCCATTTTCGATGAAAAAAAAACCTTTATTTGAAAAAAATTTGGGGGCACTCTGCCCCTTCCCCTTTGTGCATACACCACTGTCCTATATCTCTACCCGTATAGGCAAGAAGCGCGGGACGACCCTGAAAAGAGTCTTATTTAACAAAAAAGCCGGCAATATGCCCACAACATCAAAATTTTGTGGTATAAATCGAAAATATAGTGTTTGAAGTTAATTGGAAGATGAAATCTGGCAATAAATTTGCTCATGAGAACAATAGATATAGGCTAATTGCATACACAATATGCATACGAAATTAGGTATACACGTATTTGCAGAAAAATAGCTAGAACTTTATCAATTAAAGAGCTATCGATTTCGTTTCTTTTAATAATTTAGCCAATGAATCTACCAACTACAAAAGTAAGAAAAACTGAATAATATCTTTGATATAAGTATTGTAACAGATCGATATTTTCAGATTTTTACATATTTTTGTGATTTAGATGCTATTTTTACTTATAAAGTTTCATACATACATTATATTGTACATTCTTCTTGATAATATGTATCCTACAACATTTTTCAAACGGTGCTGAGCATTTTGAAGTGTTTTGGTTGAATTTCTGCCGAGAAAATGTTTCGTTTCTCAGAGTGTATGAAACCCCCAAATCTGCATTTTACCGATCTGCGAAGCATAACAACCACGCATGGGTTCCCTTATTGATCGATTCGCAGTGTTGACCCGGAACAAGATTGAGGGGTGTCGGCTGTGAAGCAAATTCCCAGATACACCAAAATTTGTGTTTAATTCAGGTTTATGTTTTTGGTAGGGGGAAGGGGAAGCGAAAAGAAGTTCGTTAAATGAATTCGTCAAGCAACTGGTTTGTTCGCTATAAAAATAACACATTTTGCAACGGAGAAGGAATAAGATTCAAAGCGGGACCTTTGGAGGAGCGGCGATAGAAGCGTCCGAACCTCCCCATATCCCAAAAGTTTATAAAGGTCATAACATGCTGTTTGCAATCGTATTGAGCAAGAAATACGGATTTCAATGATATTTTGGTAAAAATAAGGCCGTTGTTTATTGGCAAAAGTCCACTTTGACCCAACCTCCCACCCCACCACCACAGCAAGATTCAATGCAAAAAAAAAAATCCACTCTTGCTCATTCCCCATCCCCTGAAAAAAATCCTGGCTACCGATCTAATGTTTCCGTATGTGTTATGAAACAATGTAACGTGCATTATTGCTTCAAACATATTGATTAAAAAAACCAATAGCTAATTATTAACAGTTAGGCCTATATTAAGATTAACGTTTATAGAATATTTCAGTCGTGAAACTGACAATGAAATTCTAGTTTTCAAGTGATTTCAATGATGCCTTTCAAATGAAACAGTTTGTCCAAGAAAATTATATAATCATGAAGAATGATAGGAAATAATATACCAAGGCAAAACAAACAAATATAACCAGCAAACAACTGTTAAAGGAACTCGTTAACACACTAAACAAAAATGCGCCTTAGAACCTTTTTGGTCATCTATACGGAAAGCTCGAGAATGGAACCCTCAAAAAACGGTTCTTAACAATTTGAGAACCGGACACAAAAGGTTCCTAAGAGGACATTTAGCACCATCTTTCCACCACTTTTTTTCTTAGAGTAAGAGTGCAAACAAAGGGAGTAGACTCTTTGAAAAATGGGTGAAATCTGCCGAAAAAGATGAAGAAACATGCTCTTGATTTCTTCAGACCAGACGTTTGGTGGGGCCCGGGCACTACACGGGAACAATACGACTTGCTACAGGAAAGAGAATCTTAAGGGGTACCACCGATCCTCAGCCTCGACCCCCACCACTCACCATCAAAGCCAAGAATTGTCTTTTAATAAAAACCTGTATTTTTCTCATTTCCCCTGCAACCTATTTTGGTTGAACTCTATCCATATAAATATAATTGCTACAAAGATACTATGGCTTTTTCACGGTAAAATTATTTGTATATCCAGTAATCTTATATATTCACAATTATACTGCTGGCGTTAAAATGGTGTTCCCGGATTTCAAATGAAATTTGGAATCAAGATATGTTGGTGATGGCTTTTTTCCGTATGGAACAGACAGAAAATTGATTGTTGTAATCAGTTGGGGCACCTGACATTTCAAAGATTTAATTCTTGCGACAAAGTTAACGCAAAACACCAATTCCCTAACATTAAAGCCTATTGGAGTAAATTTGAAAATATTGTTGTGTGTTTTGGGGGCCCATATTAACGTAATCCTCAATAATCTCTATATAAATATAATATATTTTAAATAGCGCTTTCAATATATAGAAGTAGCCAGTGATTAAGTGCGATCTATTACTGAAATCTTACGCATATACATTGTCACAATTATCATGATTGCGTAAGATATAATGTCTAGTCGCGGCATAACGCCTGACTGAACCGAAAAAATTTTTGTATCTAGTTTTTTTTAATGATTGATTTGGCATAGCTGGAGGGGTCTCTTTTCAGAATCTGCCGGGTGGACTTTGTCCACCCTTGGGTTTTTGAGAAATCAAGATGGCGTTCCAAGAGGGCCCACCATTACATATTTTCAGCTATAATTCCGTTCATAATTCGACTTTAATAATAATGGTGGTGTCTATTCATATGTTTTTTGGATCAAGTAATCCTTTAAGACGAGTTTCAAGACCAATGAGGGTTCACATCATGATCAATCCCAAGATTGGACGCCAATATGGCCGCCATTACATATTTTCAGCTATAACTCCTTTTATCTTCATCAACCTAGCATATAATAATTTTGGG
>JAMKCH010024305.1:0-111328 GCA_023653785.1 Ophioderma brevispina | reverse complement strand
TAGAGCTATAATAAGGTGTTTGAGTCGCTAAATTGCGAAATGACACATTCACCCCTATATCAGTATTTAGGACTTTCCTCAACATAGAGTCATGGTGACGTCATAAGGGGATGTTGGTTCTTATTTCGGTTACCAATGGAAAAGAAGAAACAACTCTAAGAATCCTTTGTACCAAATTTATAGATGGGGGGTCAGTAACGAAAAATCACAGGGCGGGGGGGGGTGTTAACCACCCCCCATTCGGAGTTTTGTTTACAAAAAAGCTCAGGTAGACGAGGGTAATAATACGATGCAACGCCAGGTAAATCCAGTTTGAGTTCAGTTTATTCTCCATTTACACTAAATGAAGACATGAATGGAAGGCTGCCAAAAATGAGCCAAAGTTTGAACAAATTTTTGCAACCCCAAACTATGGTTTTGCAGTATGCTTACCATTCGGGTTGATTGAATTAAATGCTTTGTTGAGCTCCCAAAGCTTCACACGAATACTGAATCCTTCTCTCGTTGTACGTCCATGTACAGTTTGATGTCCCTTTGTTAATAATATATTAATGTCCAATCCTCCGCATTTTGACCACCCGCATAAGTACTGTAAATCCAAGAAACCTTCGGTAGCATGGTAGACCAAACACCTGCAAAATGTTCAGGAGTTACCACACAATTTGGCCTTCTCCTAGAATGACTTCAAGCCTTGATGATGCCAAAGATGTAATGAATTCCTCGCTTACAAAAAAGCGAAAACTTGCTGATGATAAAAAAACGTCAATCTTATCTTATTGAAGTTAAAATGAATCCAGTTCTGTAATAATTTTTTAAAACAGGGGAGCTCCACAAAACCAAAACTGATCTTGGCGAAATGTCAGGACAAAGTGAACTGACTTGTTTTCGCACGTAAACCCCAAGATCAAACGGCCCCGACGGTAGTAAATACAACATATTAGGTCATATGCGCGCGTGAAACTATGGCACGCTCCACGTCAATGAACTGGACATGATTTATGTCACAAACTCCACTCACAATATAGAGAGCAAAACTCATTTGTATAGAGGCAAAATGGACATTATAGCGCTGTAAACTCGACATATAACGCGCTGCACACTCGACATATGGCCGCGAGGAAAACTCGATACACAGCCGTGAAAATCGACATGCGCGGGGAAGGAAAACTCGCCATGATTTTATACGTGGAGCGTAAAAACTGCGACAGGATTTATGTCAAACTCACCCAGTTATAGAGAGCACAACTCGCTGTATAGAGGGCAAACTGGACAGATAGCGCTGTAAATCGACCTTATAACCCTGCACACTCGACATATGGCGAGGAAAACTCGATACACAAACTCGACATGCGCGGAAAAAATCGCCATGATTTGATACGGGGGAGCGTGCATAGGAACCCTCGGTGAACCTGGCTTGTAACCTTTCACAAACGTGTTTGCCACTAGTTATTGCAAACGCAGTGCCATGTGAGCATGTGAATTCGCCGTGAGCTAGCCTGTATTGTATCCATTCATTCATGGGGTTATTTTATCAGAGGTTAATTTTTTCCACAAAATCTTGCCCGTTGGCAAAAAAAAACAAAAAAACAAAAACAAAAAAACAAAAAAAAAAGAAAAAACACCCAAACGAAATAAATGTTGGAGATGTAGGATTCAACATTTGCACGGAAAACCAAAGATTCATTTCAATATTCCTCAAAACTTGAAAGTCAATACAGGATACTTTATACAAAAGCAGGGACAACGTTTTTCAATCAGAAAGGAAATGTGGAAATCCGGTTCTTGATCCAATTGAAAATCTCGGGTTTAACCACCGCAATCGTGAGCGGCAGCAAGCGACATAAAGAAAGTAAACAAACATCATTCAAGCGAACTCTAAATCCGTACCAAGTTAAAAGCCTTCCATCTGGAATGCATAAGCCTCAGGGAAAAATCTTATAGTGTTATGAAATACGATACAAGCAGCAAGTTTGAAGATTGTGGGGAATTGTTCAGCAACATCTCGGACTAGTCACACATTTTGCAAGGATATGATGTTATTAACTACACCACATTCTGGTCACGGAAGAGAGGGAGCTATACAATACACAGCGATTCATTCCATATTCACACCTTAAAAAACAACAACCCAAAACAAAAACAAAGCCTTGGATATTAGTTGGGAATTTGAGAGAGTTATATTTAGCGTTACAGTCCCCTCTTGGCAAAATGCAATGGTGCGCCCCGCAGGCGGAGTGCCCATCTCTCGGTCATTGGCGTTTCGGCCGACTCCCTCATCTAAACTGTTGCTGTGGGGGGTTCGCAAACTCCTCCCCAACAAAGCGAGTTGTTTTGCATTCCCAGCATATTGCCAGGTGTCATAAACTACAGTGTCCATGTGATTGAGGTACTACCACCCATCAGTCTATTGTATTTTCCCATTGAGTGCCGTATGTATGCATCGTTTGTGTCTAAGCACTGTACCCAAATGGCCATTCAAGGTCATGGTTTATTCGTACATGATGTATGGTGGCTAGGACCTTCTCTCAGGGGGGACACTCAGTTCTTTACACCGGCTACCCATTTATACTACGGGCGGAGAGAGAGGCAAGCGAGGTAATAAAGTGCCTGCCCAAGTGCACAAACATTGGCGACAGCGGGGCTCGAACCAACAACCGTATGCTATGAGGCGAGCGCTGATCACTGACCACATGTGCCCACCAACCCATCTTTACTGCGGCCCACATTATTAGAGTAATACACGTCACTGTACACCGTGTTGATATAATAGGTTCGTTTTTGATTTCGGCATGGGCGGTCAAGCTCTTTGGCGATTTCAGGCTTTGGGAGGCTTTGTGACCATAATGTGACATTTACTGTTATTAACATTAATGTAACGTCATATTCCCTACGTTACGGGAAAAACGGTCCTTTTATATATGCCGTGCAGAGAATACAAATATGATCCAAAGTCCCACACGATTAGGTTTATATGACTGGTGCGCAACAAAAATATTAAATATGGTGTTTTCATTGGTAACAACAGTTAACAAACATGCATTTTAACATACTTATTAAGATGGAATTAGGAATATATGATCAACAAACACCTTGTATTGGTCCCAAATCTAGGACAACATTGGGTTAGAGCTAAACAATCACCATAGTGTTGTGACCAGTACACAGAGTTGTATCCTAACCCAAAATAGCGGCAATGGCAGAATGAATATAAGGATATTGTTATTTAATAGTATTATTTATTTCAATTTTCTCTGCCATCACAAAAACAATGAACAAGGACAAAATGAATTTAGCAGATGGGTACCCAATAGCATGCTAGTCTTAAGGCTCCCACTACAATACAGGAAACATATAAAATGGAGACATAAACTATAAGACAAAACATAATAATTATTAACATGCAATCAAAAACAACATATACAACAAGCCACACCCCCCCACATCCAAATATATAAAAAAACCAAAATCTTAAAAAACACATTATTTATTAAAATATTGCACACAATCAAAGATCAGGAATTGTTTTTTTAAAAGATTACAAATTTCAATTTTTAAAAAGCTGATCTTTTGAATCTTCCCTTAAAAACACCAACAGTGGGAAGCTGTAATGATCTCTGAAGGGAGAGAATTCCAGCAACTAATTGCGGAATATGTAAAAAAGTGGAGGCACTCTGCTTGATGTTCTCACCTTAAAACGCTCAAGAGCTAATGAGTGTTCGAGCCGGTTATTAATCTCGTCTTACGATGTGGAAACAAATCAGGAGGTGGCATACACACATGAATGAGATACTTGTAAAAGTAAGTAGGATAAAGTCTTTACGCGATTAGCTAGCGATGGTATAACAAATCTATCACAAAGAGTATTGTAGGACGCGGACCAATCCCGGCTCGCATTCTTAAGCAAGTTTTGAAATCTTCCAGAGCATTTATGTCTTTTACAAAATAGGGTTCCAAAATAAAAACTTTATATTCTAAGTTGGGACGCCACAACGTTTTGTTAAAAAAAAGACAAAATAAGGTCAGATTATTCATAAAAACCCTGATACAAAACCGAAACCAAAGACGGGCGTCCCGTTTGGTAAGATATCATATGATTAGACCAAGACAAATTATGGGAAAGCGTGATACCAAGGTACGTGAAAGTAAAAGACCCGCTCGATAGGAGTTTTGGCAATGAAAATTGAGCGTTGGGAAGAAAATATGTCTATTGGTGATCAACATAAATTGGTTTGTCCTTATTCAGTGTGAGTTTTTTTGAAGAACCCCAATGAGCAATCGATTCGCATTCAGCCTTAAGTGGAAGTAAGTCGGTGGTACAAGAGATAGGACGATAAATAGAATGTCGTTCAGCATACATAATCACTTAATAGACAAAATCTCAAACATTGATGTTAGAAGATGAATAAAATACAAAGAGTGGACACAGACTAGATCCCTGGGGAACGCCCGAAGTGACGGCTATTGAAGGTGAGGGGTGGGCACCCAGGACAACAACACTTTGTGTACGGTTTTGTGTGGAAAAATGTTTTTTTTGTGTGGAAAAATCGTTTTACTTCATAAGTTCAGAATATAACAGGCAACCCAATGCATTCATAATTTTACGTAACAAGGAGTTGGAGTTTGTCGTAGGATGGTACCACGGTCAAAAAGTCGCTATATGATTAGAAAAGGTTGGACCTGGCTCAGAAAGATTTACGAATTTTGACCTAAGATACGGTTAGTACCGATCTTTGGATACCCAAAAAGGTGCTGTGTAAAATATCTTATCTTGCCCGGTGATGTGGTGGTGCAATAACGTGAAGCGTATAAAAAAGCTAAATGAAAAAGTAGCTAATGAAAACGGTGTTTAGGGGTAGGGGTATCAAATATCAGATTATAGGGAGTTATCGTATATCATCAGCGATAAGACGTTGTTTGCCTATACGAATAATGATGATTAGAGTCTCTCTTGGCGAAAAAAATGCAAAATAAAATTTAAAAAAAAATAGTAGCTAAGAAACGGTATTAGGGGTTTAGGGGATCTATAACAGATAATCGGAGTTATATGTATATAATAAGCGATTACGACGTTTGCCAATATCAGAATAATGATTGAGTAGAGTCTCTCTTGGCGAAAAAAATGCAAAATCAAATTAAAAAAAAAAAAATATGGCGGACGAAATTATCACAAAATATCGAAATGATTTCTCTACCAAATAGGGGGTGCTTATTCTTCACAAATGTTGAATATTTCAAAGATTTATTGCTTTATCCATAAGCAATATGTTTTAATAGACTGGGTTACATGTTGCAAACGGCGGTGGGGTGGGGGGGGGTCTAACTGTGGGTCTAATTGAAATACTAATTAATTATAACGCATTTTAGTTTTCATATTGTTTCCTTTTCCTTGCTGTAAACAAGGTGTGATACAAACGTTTGTATATGCTGGATTACTTCAGATTCCAACGATTCGTAATAACTTGAGATGTAGTGGCAGCGGCGGGATGGGTGTTGGAGAAAAAATTAAACACGGTTCAAGGAATTGGCCCAATCCATCCACCCCAACAGGAAATAGAAACATACGCGAAATAGTAAATTAGGACAAATATCGAGAAATGTCTCTACAAAGTAGGGTGCTTATTCTTAAGAATTTTGAAGTATGCGAGATTTTCATCTGCATTACGTCCGGCGAATCGGGGAGGGTTCTAAATGAAATCCTAATTAATATGATAACGCATTTAAGGATTTTTATATTGTTTCCTTTACTTGCTGTCAAGAAGAAAAGGTTGATCTATGGCGGATTACTTCATATTGCAATATCGTTAATGATTTGGATGCAGTGGCAGCGGGATGGGGGATATGGAATAAAAAAACCAAGGTTCAAGGAATTTGTCCTTCCACCCCACCACCCCTCCCCACCCCCAAGAAGAAACTAAGCAACATACGCGCGAAATAGATAGCTTGCAAAATTATAAATAGATTGTTGTAATGCGCCACAATGATCCAATCTTTAAGTTAATGGCGAGCCGATTGCATATTTATTTGTTTTTAAACACACATTATTGAGTTTCTGCATACAACATGTAGTGTTAGTAACAATTAGCGACAGGGAAGAAGAAATGAATGTCGTCAATGAGTACAATGGTGGTGATAGTTAGCGTATAAGCAAAATGGTGTCACCTTGGTAAAACATGCTTCGTTGCCACAGCAATGGGTCAACCCAAACCCCGGGCACATGTTTAACGTAGGGTTTCCGTAGGAATTTGAGTTTGGCTGTCTGTAATTATTCCGAATTCGAACATATTGTCCTACATTTGCTCTCTCTTATAAGACACACTCGAGGAAGGACGAAGAGGTAAAGTATGTCACAACAATAACCCATCTTGAAAAAAAACTCACTGGCAAGATGGGGTGCTCGCCCACATACCTTAAGATTGACGGCACTTGCCCTGTGGTACTCAGAGGCAGAGCATGCGTGCCCTGTATGGGAAAGATCAACCCATGCAAGAAGCTTTGAAGCCTCCTGCGGCTTATTACAGGATGCTCCGTCAACATCAAAAGGAAAACTTATACATCCCAGCAGGAACTGATCCACCAGACAGCGTAGCGAGCATGCAAGAGCGTAGCTGCCAATGTATCTCATGTGGAGCAACCTGTGCCTGGACAGAACCTGCTGCCAACCGCCTTCTTAAAATCCAGAGAGAGTTTCTGCAGCAAGTCCCCACTTTGAAACAGTCTCTACGGAGCTGAAGAGCGTCGCCCGTGTGGAAAGAAAGACTTGCTATCAACCCACGCAACATCTATTGGTATTGAACCTGAAGAGCATCTTCCACCTGGAGTTGACTCCTATTGGGATGAATGGCGAGTGCCTCTGGCCTCAAACGATTGAGAACCAGAATTTGGTGGAACAGCACCACAGACAATGGAACAAATCTTGGTCTGCCCACTGTGGACGGAGCAACAATGCAGACTGCAGTGAAGCAAGCCAGAAGTTGGACCCATCTCTGGCTGGCTCATTGAGAAGCACAGCGTTTAGAAACGATAAGCCGATCTGATACTAGACGTTAGGGTAAAGAGGGGTGCGTAATATGGCCCCCATGGCATTATTGGACCCCTTATAACTGTTAGCTTAGGGATGGTAGGAGTGTCTGTCCTTTACTATTGACTACGTGAAATACCATAATTCAACAACTATAATGAATTAGTGTTAGCCTATAAACCGAAGGTAGTGTCCTGAAATCAAAGAACTATTTCAATTAAAATTTCCATTTTAGCTTGAGTCTCGGTTCGGGAGGTTGTTACCATTACGCAAGTATAGTCAATGACATTAGTATGAGTAAATGTATCAAATTTCCTAGCTTATCTAATTCCCCCCCAAAACGGCTGCAGGCTGGATGGATTACTTTGCGTACGCTTGATCTGGGTGGACACCTATTATCCTGTGCTAGAACTTGTATGGGAAAGGCGTGGATACCAAGGACTTGAAAATTAAAGACCCCGCTCGATGTAGAGTTTTGGCAATGAAAATTGAGCGTTGGTAAGACAAATTCTTTCTATTTGTGATCACCATAACTTTGGTTTTGTCCTTACTTCAGTGTGAGTTTTTTTGAAGAAACCCAATGAGCAATCGATTCGCATTCGGCCTGAAGTGGAAGTAAGCGGTGGTCCAAGAGATAGGGACGATAAAGTAGCAATGTCGTCACATACAATAATCACTTTACTAGAAAAATCTAAAACATTTATGTTAGAAGTGAATAAAATAAAAAATGGGCAAGAATAGATCCCTGGGGAACGCCCGAGTGACGCTTATTGAAGGTGAGGGTTTGCACCATGGACAACAACACTTATGTGTTACTGTTTTGTTGAAAATGTATTTTTGTGGGAAAAATGTTTTACTTTTACTTTCATAAAGTTCAGAATATAACAGGCAACCCAATGCATTCATAATTTTACGTAACACTGATTTTTGTCGTAGGCTGGGACCCACTGGTCAAGAAGTCGCTTAAAAAGGTTGGTCCCGCTCAGAAAGATTAACGAATTTTTGACCTCAGATATGGTTAGTACGTATCTTTGGATACCACCCCCCAAAAGTTCTGTTGTAAAATTATCTTATCAAATTAAGCCCTGTTATGTGGTGGTGCTATAACGTGAAGCGTTTAAAAAGGATAATGAAAAGTAGCTAAAAAACCGGTATTAGGGGTAGGGTATCATATAACAGATATCGAGTTATATGTAGATATCATAATCGATTAAGACGTTTGCCATCTTCAAATATGATGATAGAGTCTATCTTGCAAAAAATGCAAATAAATTTAAAAAAAATATTCAGCTAAGAAAACGGTATTGAGGGTAGGGGATCAATATCTAACAGATAATGCGGAGTTTATATGTAAATCATAAGCGATTAAGACGTTTTCCATATCAGAATATGATGGATTTAGTCTATCTTGGCGAAAAAAATGCAAAAATAACCATTAAAAAAAAAATAGGCGGACGAAATTATCACAATATCGAAATGATCTCTACCAATAGGGTGCTTAGTCTTCCCACAAAATGTGTGAATTAAGTCAAGATTTATCTCGCTTTAATATCATAAGCCATATTGTTTTAAGAGACTTTTTACATGTTACCACAACACCCGGTGGTTGGGGGGGGGGGGGGTCCTAATTGAAATCCTATTAATATTATAACACGCATTTTAAGATTTTCATATTGTTTGTTTCCTCCTCCTTTTACTTGCCTTAACACACGGTTGTGATAGCAAACGTTATTGTACTATGCCTATTTGAATTATTCATTCCACATTCGTAATAACTTTGAGATGTAGTGGCAGCGGGATGGTGTTGGAGAAAAATTAACCACGGTTTCAGGAATTGGGCCCACTCCTCAACCACCCCACAGAAATAGACACATACGCGACTAGCTAAATTAGGACAATATCGAAAATGACTATCTACAAAGTAGGGTGCTTATTCCTTCACAGATTTTTAATTCTTCGAGATTCATCTGGCTTACGTACCTTCCGGCGAATCGGGGGGTGTTCTAATTGAAAAATCCTATTAATTTATAACGCATTTAAGATTTTTAAAATTGTTTCCTTTTGACTTGCTGAAGAAAAAGGTTGATCATATGCGGATTACATTGTCATATTGGCCATGATTCGTATGATTTGAGGATGCAGTGCAGCGGATGGGGGATATGGAGAAAATAACCACGGTCAAGGAATTTGTCCTTCCACCCCACCTCACCCCTCCCCCCCCCAAGAGAATAGCAACACCAATACGCGAAATAAGCTAGCTTGCAAAATTTATACATAAGCATGTACGCGCCCAACAATGATCCAATCTTCTACGAGTAATCATTGCTTAAGCAGATCTGCATATTTATTTGTTTTTAAATAGCACACCATTATGAGTTTTGCATACAAACATGGAGTTTTAGTAACAGTTTAGCAACAGGAAGAAAGAATGTCGTATAATAGAAGTAACAATGGTGATCAGTTAGCCGTCTAAGAAAATGGTGTAACTCTGAGTAAAACATGCTTCGTTGCCACAGCAATGGATCACCCAAACCACTGGCACATGTTTAACGTTTGATATTTCTGTATGAAATTTGAGGGTGTTGGCTGTAATTATTCCGAATTCGAAACTATTGTCTCATTTTGCTCCTCTTTATAGCCTCCACGTCGAGAAGACGAAGAGTAAAGTATGTTCACAAAATAACATCTTGAAAAAAATCACTGGCCCAAGATGGGTGCTCGACCACATACCGTCAGATTGACGGCACTGCCCTGTGCTACTCAGATCCAGCGTATGCTTGCCCTGTCATGGAAAGATCAACCCATGCCAAGAAGCGTTAAAAGCCTCCTGCCGGCTTATTAGCAACCAGAATGCTTCCGTCCAACATCAAAACAGGAAAACTTCTACATCCTAGCTTATGCTCCAACCAGCAGACAGCGTAGCGAGCATTCACGAGCGTAGCTGCCAGTATCTCATGTGGAGCACCCTGTGCCTGGACATATCCTGCTTGCCAAAACGCTTTAATCCGAGGAGTTTCTTCACAGGCAAAAGTCCAACCTCTGAAACAGTCTCTAAGGAGCTGAATAGAGCGCCTTGTGGAAAGAACACTTGCCATCACCCAAGCAACATATCTATTGGTATTGACCCTGGAGGCATCTTCCCACTCCCACCTGGAGCTGACTCCCTTGGGCGAATGGCGAATGCCTCAACAGTTGAAGAACCAGAATTTGGTGGAAAAAAACATCACCCAGACAAGGGAAAATAATCTGGTCTGCCCCTGCGAGCAACAATGCACAACTTCATTGAATCAGCCAGACGTTTGTACCCATCTCTGGCTGGATCATTGAGAAACACCAAGCGTTTAACACAGGAATCAGAGTGGACTCATTGAGAAGCACCATCGTTTTCGACCACGATAAGCAGAATCTGATACTAACAGTTATGGGAACGAGGGGTGCGTAATATTGTCCCCCATGGCATTATGGACCCCGGTATAATCTTTTAGCTTAGATGGTATGAGTGTCCTTTCTTTTCTATTGCTCCTACGTGAAATGCCATCATTCAACAACTATAATGCATTATTAAGTATAGATAAATTGTGTGTAGTAATTAAAAAAAACAAAATATTTTCAATTTAAACTTTCCATGTTCTCTTGAGGCTCGGTCTGGAGGTTGTTACCATAGCAATATAAGTCACTGAACATATTACTGTCAAAGAGTACATGTTATCAAATTCCTAGCTTACAATCTAATTCCAAAACGGCTGCAGGCTGGATTGATACTTTGCAGTACGCTTGATCTGGGATGGACACCCTATATTCCTGTGTAGAACCTTGGATAGCAGTCAATACAGGGTGAGTCAAAAAAGATTATAACACTCTGGATTTCAGAAAAATATTTAAAATATTAACAAGTTTCAGAAATTTTTTTTAATACATGGAAACAATAGCTCATTATACCCGGTCAGGGATCAAAAAATAATAAAATTTTACCTTTTCCTAATTGCAGATTGGTAAATTTACGGAAAGCCGCCAAAAACTACATTGACCAACGGTTTACAAATTCTTGCACCGGGTCCACAGCAGCAAAAATCCATTGAGTTGTACTGTCATCTAAAAGGCTTGCTCAATAAACTTGTATTTTTTTTTTCAAAGTAAGCCATTAGTTTACTTATTCCATAACAACTGTTGTTGATAATTTTTCTTAACATAGTCGATGAAAGTAGCGTAACAGGGCAGGGGAATGGGACGCATTGTCCCCTCCCCCATATACCAAGGAATAGATCTTAAGCTATCGGTACAGCAGAAGGTGGGAAATGAAGATACAAATGAAGTGGGATGCCATATGGACCCGGCGCATAGGGGTGGCGGAGGTTGGTGTAAGTATAACGCAAAAAATGGGAAGGAGAGGACAGTTTGAAATTCAAAGGGACGGCAATATGGCTTTGAATGTGGTGTAATGGTTTATTCCCCCAAAGCTAGCCTCCCCCCCCCCATCAGGTTTTGGAGTCGGTGGAAAATTGTTGGTCAAAACTGGCCTTATTGTGCACAGGAATTGTCCCACCATGATTGGCATTGAACTTATCGCGACAAGGATATTTGCACATTTCGAACATTTCTGCGGTAATACATTCACAATGGCTTGATTCCCTATTTGTTATTGCATTTCCGAAAAAATGAAATAGTTTTGACCATTTTTCTCTGATGAGGTTACACAATGTAAACTCAAAGCAAGCAAAGAATGTCTCTTTCCTGGTGGTAGTACCTCATGCCAAAGCCTCTAGCCCCCTCTGTTGGGCCAACTTTGACACCAGTGATTCCGTGGACGCGTGAAAAATGGGTACCTATCTTTAAGTTAGAATAACTTCGCAATGCAAAGATCAAAAATCAAAATTCAAAATTTCTCTAGTCGGTTAAAATAACCCCTAGTTTTATCTTTGATAATAGTCCCGGTATCTTTTGGTAGAATTTTCACCGCTTTAAAATCTTCAAACAAAACGAGTGTAAATTCTGTTTTGGACTCAACCCTGTTATACGGACCACGTGTCGAAAGCAACTCGTTATGACCTTTTTAACTTGCCATACACGTGGATCTAAGTGAGGTCCGTATTACCCAACCTAAAAACCCACCCCGCCTCTATTGCAAATAACGAGGTGTTCCATATTGCCCTACGCAATGTGGGTAATATGGAACCCTTCTGACAAATTTTTTCGAAAGCCAAGCTTTCATTGGTAATGGTATTGTTGCCATTACATGAGCGACGTGCGAAGTTTTAATCAACTTGTACTCGTAAATTGGAATCAATCTTCTTCTTGCGTATGAGGCAGCAGCTAAATGTGTTGATTTTGTTGGAGCCAGCTCACTCTTGATTGGGTGGGGTTTGAAAGGTCTTTATCCACCGGTGGACGAAAAAAGGGTCATCTATGGGGCACCTTAGATGTGATCTGCAGTCTGTGATGATGGAGAACTAATTGAACAGACTTAAGAATGGTCGCAGCCCCCAATACTGGTGCAAATGCTCTTGCAACGACCGGCTCCCTGTGCGAATCCTGGTCAAGGTGACCCATTCCTTGTGTGGAAGAAGTGCTACCAGTATGGAATCCTGTCAAAGGTTGTGAGAGTGAATTGGTGTGGTCTTGGGTATCTGCAAGGTGTGTTCATGTCTTTTAAAGCGAAATGCCAGACTACTCTATTTTGCGCTTCAACAACCTATTAGATAAATACATTTTATGTTGCAAATGATGTCTTTCAGTCAGAAAAACGACACTATATTATTGATATCAAAGTTAAACGTTTATAATATCATTTCCTATGATTGAAACGCCATTTTGATCGCGGCCCACTGGGAAAAAATTGAATTTCATGATGGGTACAAGTACATATTGTGTCTTGAATAGTGCCAGTGAAAGACTAGTGAATGCCATAACCAAAACCTTTTCAAGCTATATTCTATCTGTTTCACAGAATAATAACCCGCCCACCCATTTTATTTAAAAATCTATCGTTACTGTTTTTACTGGACGCACTATATAATCCTATTTTCTGACCAGGATTATTCCCTAGACCATTCCTTAGAACAAAACCTGTTTTTATCTTTAGACTTACAAAGTCTACAACGTCACCATGCCGTAGCGCGTCACCAATGCCCGACATGGCGACCTCCATGGGCAAAACATTTATGATTTAATAATCGTGCGAAATAAAGGCAAGCACTCTTGCATAGATATTAATTTCTTTCTCTCTTTCAGACCCGCAAAACTCTTTTAAACATATTAAAAAATAAGAATTAGCTGTTAGGACCCTTTAAGATGTTGAATGGGGAGCTGGAGAGTTTAGCAGCGCGTCGTCAGAAGGGTCGACGAGAGCGCATTCTCTGCCTGCCGAGCTGGTGTTATTCTTTGACAGTAATTGCATGCCGCAGGTACTTGGTGTCCAACAGAGCCATTTTCCCCAATTTTGTGATGATGTTTCTCTCCGAAGCACTGCGGTGCCATGCCTGAAAGCACTGGTAGAAAACTCAAAGGAGTGGGACGAAGGCAAGCCAGTTAATGGTCCAATGCGTCCTCGTTGAAAACTGTGTCCAGCTTTTTTTGTATGAGAGCGCTATTGCATCCATGTTGGGGCGGCATATTTGGCAGCGCTGTAGACCAGGGCCATGGCGGTGGTGCGTTGAGTGGAAGGACTAGCACCCCATGAAGTTCCAGCCAGGCGGGCACAGGATGTTGTTTGTTCGAAGATACCTTTGTCATACTGACTCTAGATGCTGCCGATAGTAAGCTGACGATCAAGCGTCAATCCTCAGATAAGTTGGTGTAGGATGTTATGGCAGAGGCCTCCTTGAGTTGTTTGGAGCTGGCGATGAGCCCCCTTTGGGTTGTTCCAAATGAAGGCAGTAGCAGTGGTTTATAGCTTCACTCTGCTTGAGTCTCCAGGTCTTGATATATGTGCTTGCTGCAAGTATGGCCCTATCTGCAGTAAGTATACTTTCTACTTCATTCCAGTTGCTGTCCAGTGAAGAGGGGCAATTAAGATCATCGGCGTGGCATATGTCTAGAATGTTGTTTGAGTTACGTCGCTGATATACTAGTTAATCCTGCATGGGAGCCAATACTGATCCTTGTGGGACTCAGTTCCTCAGACGATGCAGTCGACTGCTCTCTGCCCTCACTGGTCTTAAACCAGTCTACGGTTTGAAAAGCATGTTTACTAATTATGAATTGTACAATGTTGACGATCCGGATGGTCCTGCGAAGCTTGAGTGGCACGCGCTGGTGCCACAACGGTGTCATATGCTGCAAGTAAGGTCCAACCAAGATGAACGCCTGCCTTACGACGCTCTTCAAAGCTCTTCCTCAATATCATTTTGAGTTTACAATCTGTTGGACAGTGCTCTGGCCACGGGCGAAATCCTGCTTGTTCGGCAGATGGGATTTGATACTGTCTACAGACGGGCCGGATCAAGGAGTATGAAGGAAAGCACAGTAGTGATATTGGGCGGTAGTTCTTGGGGTTGGTCAACGGCGGCCTTGGTTTGGTTTGGAGAGTTCGATGATGGTAACCCTCCTCCAGATCTGGGTAAGGACTGTTGGTAAGGCAACATGTTTATAACTCCTAAAGAGCCATTTTGAGAACATTGTGGGCCACAGTGCTCAACAGGAACTCCGCTGGTATAATGTTATCAGGCCCCTCCCTGGCCTTTCCACTCTTAGTTGGCTGATAGCAGAGGTAGCTAATCTAGTGAGAAGGGTGTTGAAAGCGACCGTCCACGCCAGGGGCTCCGCACTACGATTGGTGATCTCGTTTTCAACAGCGCTGAGTGCGATCCTTATCAATATCCTTGAAACGGACCCATTTTTCCGATGAGTTGCTTCAGCAATCGAGTTGGCTGACACATAACATTTCGATGGTTTGGAAACTCTGGTGGGAGGCGGGGTTTATGGTCTTCAGGCCGTCCTGCTAGAAAGAGTGAAGTCAATTCCATGGACCGCCTCCTCCCAGGGTCAACTTTTCCTATCCACATCATTTTGTCAGATCTGAAGCCCTTATGAATGTCGCTTCTCCCGGGTTCTGAATTCAAGAATTCATTGTAAGTGTATCACATTCCTCATCCCAAGATGGGATAACTGTGGCGACAGCCACGTGGGATGGTCTTTCTTTGCTATCTTAATAAAAGTTAACATACTGCTGTGTAGGAATTGTCAGATTGGGAGAGTAGGTGTCGGGAGGTTGGGTACTAATCTGAATCCACCAGATGGTATGGTAAATATGGGTCAAGCAACTCACACCACATGATCGTAGCCAGAGTTTTTTAAGGGTTGAATTTTTCAGATTGGTGGGGCTAGAATTTTTAGGGGCAATTTTAAAAAATGGGTGCAGATTATTTTCGGACCCTTCAATGTGTCCAAGGAGAATTTTCGGCATTTTTAACAATTTGGAGTAGCCTTTTTATTTGGGGGAACGCTACTCGCCCACCTCCAGACTGCTGCTATAAGTTTTGCATGGAAGGGGAACGTGAACTTTTAATAATGGAAACATCTTCATAAAATCATGGGGATTTAACGGAATTTTTGAACGAAGCGAAGGGGAGGGGGGGACGAATTAAATATGACCGATCCTATAAAATCTACAACATGATGGGACCTAACTCAACATAGTACGCTATAACTAATAACAATAACAAAATTCATCAGCCACCTTCGGGATTGTAGGAAAGTGAACATGTCAAACATGTTTGTGTACGATATTAGTAATTGTATTAAAATTCAGTACGCAAAAGAACGTGTTGACCTTTGGCCTCTTGTTTACGAAAATGTTAAGTGAATAAATAACTAAAAGTTATCAAATAACGTGGTGACTGTTATCATTCGCAACTTTATATTACCACTATTTGTCCCGCCTTTCACAAGATACATAGCAATAATCCTGACTTTGTTACCCAACCCTTAAAAATTGACACAATAGTCATGTGCAACTGACCCTTTAATCAAAACAGGGCCAGTACGGCAACTGACAAGCATTCATAAGATTTTACAACGGCACTTTTCATGTATCCCAAACACGGTATTAATGAATCTGAACTCCAAAATCGTATATCTTTCCAGCCAGGTCCTCCAAATGTTGAGGCCGTGGGTCCCAGCCGATCGATGACTAGTCCATAGTTTTATCTTATAGCTTGAAATGTATTTTATCACCAATACCTATTTTTCACATTGTCATCATCATAATGCAGTTAATATAATTTATATAAATGCAGTTTTTAGATCCAGGAGAAGTCGTTCTGCAAGAGACTGTGGTCAAATATAATTGAGAATTGCAAATCAAATTGTATTTTTTATTCTGTTCTTCAGTGCCATCCTTGTTGTTACCAGCTCCTCATTTTGGTAAAATTGGTCCTACGGGTTACTTGATTGCTGGAATCATATCCGAAAAAGTATTGACTCTATCGCAATGAAATTTTCGGAAATTTTAGCTAACAGTCCCTTCTCACTTTACAACAAATAATAAATCGTTATATAATTTTATTCAAACCTTATGGCGGATGGCAAAAAGTGTTGGTTTTTATTGGGACACGCTGTACAAATCTCGAAACAAAAATAAACCGAGAGAAAAAAATAAGAAAAAAAGTTATCGCCCAATGGTATACCGTAGTCTTCTGGTTTGGAGTCGCAACCTATCGATCCTTATTTAACCGGGTTAACTCAATGCAAAATCCGGCATTAATAGGTGTTGGGTATAACGCCCGTGTACACAATAGGATTCTTCCTGTAGCACTCTCGCAATAATTACAGCTATTGAGTGAATTTGAAGTGTTTTGGCGGCCATTTTGAAGTGTGTGGTGCTCAATTGAAAACCCCAAGTTTGCAATTATCTGTCTAAACCGATTGTATTTCACCTTTTCCCATACCGTATAAAATCCTTTGACCTATTTCTATGGATTTGGGTCTGAGGTCAAAAACGTTTCAAACTCAAGAGTGACTTAACCTCAAAAAATCATTCGGGAATGCTCACCTTTGAACATCCACATTAACTAAAAATGCCAGATGTGGTATTTTTTTAGACAGAAAGTGTAACCCCTTTATGTTTATATTCCAACGGTATTTCGGTATTTTGACTTCATTACAAATGTTAAAGGTCACCTCACGGGTAAAAAACACCTTGTGCATTAATTTATTCCATATAAGAATTGAACATTACCTAGTTATACTCGATTCATCTTGATATGTGACCCCGTACATTCTTGCGGAGGTGAAAAATTCAATTGAGGCGCAGGGACTTCTGTTAATCATGTTATTGTGAGCAATGTTAAGGCCTGAAATGGGCCTGAAATACACTATGTTATTTACCATAACATGAATGAAATGTATTTAGTGGCGGGTGGCGTGAGTTAAATGCCCGGAGTGTCTTCCAAGATAATCCGGCGTGGCAAGTGCATTTGAATTCTTTCATTTTCCCGGTAGAGCCCCTCTCCGACTTATTGGAATAGGTCCAAAACTCTAGGGGGACGAACGTATCAACGCGAATCGAGTATAGTAAACATTGCGGGAGGCAATGCACATGTTTACACATATCTTTCTACTGCTTTCATACAATGGTGTCTGCACTCGGGAAAAAAATCCCTATATTTTCTCTACAATTTACTTGTAAATTCCAACCTTTTTCTTATATTTGTTTTTATTCGTCTTATATCAAGCCCTATTTTGCAAAGAGTCACGTGTAGTCTTGTAATATAGATTTGGACATCAAATGAAAGGTCGTATTTTCACATTGTCGTCCTGAAATTTTAGCGATCGAATCTTTTTCTTTCAGAAGGTTGAGACAAAAAAAAAATAACTAAATGAGCAGTATTGGCACAACAGCGAATATGACGTTCCAATATTCATATCGCGCCTACCACCAAAACTGTATGCTTGTTCCCACGAAACCTGGTGAGTGTATGCAAGTGCCAGTTACTCATATCAAGTAAAGAACACGATAAACTTAAATCAGAGCAAGTGCCTTTGGTAAGAAAGTGAACATACGTCTTGACCGAAACAAGAAACCGCTCAAGTATTTATGTTTCTTTGAAAATACTTATACTTGTCCTGTGGCGTCTAGACATATATCATAATACAAGTTATAACTAACAATTCCATGTTCATTGTGTGTAAGACGAACGTGGGCATAAAGAAATGGTAAAACGCTGATTGTTGTCAAATATCTTACAAAAATAGTATAGTTGTTTTCATTTAATACTGAAACGCTGTCACTAGCTTCTTACATGTCGCATTCGTATAGCATTAACAACTCCTATTGCAATGTGCATTGAAAGTACTTCCGTGCCTTCATAAGGATGAAATTAACAAGAAGAATGTAATAACAAAATGATTGAGATCTCCATCTATAATTTATTAAAAATCCCGTAGCTCTTACAAAGAGAATTGTTCAAAACGTTGAAAGGACGTATTATAACGTGGACGAAAAATAACAATCAAATCAGTTATCAAACGTGATAAGCCCTTCGTGTAACTTGATGCTTGTCAGAGGTATCTAGATAATAGCATATCGTCGCTGGGCGGGAAAAAAACCTCATATGTAACTACAGAGGTCAAATGTAAATCCACATGTAAAAAGTGGGCCCCAGTGCTAAAACCTCATGTGCATTTTGGTTACATCGGATTCTAGTTTGCATTTCAAGCCAAATATGATAGTAAATCATATGGCAGATTGTTTAAGAATCGGGAATAAATAATTATCTAAATATATCTAAAAAGGAAAACCTTTTTTTGTGCAAGGCATTACAGCAAATTATTCAGTTTTTGGTGTCTCTCAAAAAATGTTACATATGAGGTTTTGTCATGTTATCGTTTTTACTACATTGATGTTTTGCTCCTAAGGGTCAAATACACATGTGAGGTTTTTACCGCCCAGCGGCGATATGAAGAAAAAAAGTTGAGCGTTTTTCAAATTAACCAAAGCTGCGAGCAAGCAAGAAGGTGATAAAACCAATCATTTTGTTAATAACTGAGAGAACGTTAAGCCCAAGCATCTTCCACCTGATAAATCCACCGGCGCAGAATAAACATCCAATTTAATACTCCCTTAATTAAGACAAAAAAAACATCCAGTACTTATCAAGCTCATTCGTCAGTTCTTGTCTTTTGACCCTCGATACAAAGCACACGGAAATAACACTCGCGATATATCTGTAATACTGAAATATTGATTCTAAACTTATAATAAGAACGAAACACAATGTAATGTTGTGATAGCTTTGAAAGTTAAGTTACAATGGGACAAGGTGGCGAAAATTCCAAGTAATTTGGTAAAATGCGTGTATGTATTCACAAAGTCGCCACTTTGGTCACCATTTGGAAGTAATTGAATAGCACAGAGATTAAACTTTGAGGAACCGGAGACATAAGTTCTTATATTAGCGGGGAAAGGTGGCTGTTTTTTTCACGCTTAACCCTCGTCTACCTGAGCCATTTTTTGTAACAAAACTCCCCCCCCCCCGTGATTTTCGTTACTGAACACCCGATTCCTGCAAATTTGGTACCAAAGGATAGCTTAGAGTTCTCTTCTTTTCCATTGGTACCAAAATAAGTACTAAAATCCCCATTATGACGTCACCATGACGTCATATGTTGAGGAAAGTACGAAAATACTGAATATAGGGTGGAAATTGATATTCGCAATTTTAGCGACTCAAACACCTTATTATAGCTCTAAAATGCTTTCATTATATAAAACTAGTAATTTCCCATCAAGTAGAGTAAAAAACCGCATGAAAATCTGATTTTCCTAACCTTGTTGGCGAAAAATTGAATTTTTCACTGTGTGTGTCTATGGAAATGGCAGTTTTGCTGACATGCGAACTTTATGACGTCATTGTGACGTAATGCTAGGTATGTTGGTACTCATTTTGGTATCAATGGAAAGAGGAGGACCATAGCTATATATTGGTACCAAAATCAAGTGTCTGTGATGTTCCTGTGTTGTGTTAGGCATGTTGGTACTTCTCTTCCGAAGGGGGGGGGGTGGGGTGGTGGTGTTACCATCCCTATCCACACTTTGGGCTCGACCTGGTATCTTACCGATACCCGGTGGGGGGAAATGGATGTTTGTTTTTGGATTAAAAGGAGCGGAACATGTCAATTGACAATTACATTAAATAATTTGGCACCAAAAAAGGGGGTTTTAGCAAGCCGGGGAAAAACATGAATGGGGGCCACCCCCCCCCTTTCGGTAGACGAGGGTTAAGTGTTAAAATATCTTTTCAACAGTGTAGTTAAAACCGCGACAAGAAATCTGCACGAACATTAGGATAAAAGTCACCGTGTGTTTTATTGGACAATATGGTCCACACATCTTATGGTTGTTCTAATCCAGTTAATGTTGGATTGTGTTATTATTTCAGCGATGTTGCTGATATTTTTGTAGAAAAGAACGATAAGCAACTACCAATCGGGTATGTTACTTGTAGGGTAGTATATTCCCATTAAAACAAAGCAAAAAAAAAAAAAACATACCAAAAGTGATTGATAGGCTAGTTTCACCGGTTGTCTCTTACCATTGTGTCTGCTTGGTGGTGGTTTTGGTGATAGCTGAGACGGTGCTTCCTGCTACAGACAACTTTACCTACTTGGGGAGTACCCTATATCCCGTTCCGTCAACAACGGTTCAGAAGTTAACAACAAGATCGCCGAAGCCAGTGCTACATTGGGGCGTCTTCGTGGCAAAGTATGGGAAAGAGACGGTATCACACTTGACAACAATCCCAAGTTGTGTACCAAGCCATTGTTATGCAACTTGATGTTTATGCTGCGGGCTTGGACTGTTACCAAACGACATGTCACAGATCTCTGATATCGCTCATCTACCAGGTGCTCCTATGAAGAAATGTTATAAAGACACACTTTGAAAGCTTCTCAAGCTTTGATGCTGATCTAAAGAAATGGGGAATGCACGCTCAGTAACGTGACTCGTGGCGGGCAAACACATTAACAATGGTCAATGAGGCCTAAAAGCACACATCAAGAGAGTTGAAAAGACAGAAAAGAAAGTCCAGAACTGCAGTCCGCACAACAACAACTGCTAAACTCCTCATCCATTTGTTATTGTTCAGTGTGTCACCGCTCTTGTCCGCGGTAAAGTTGGTATTTATAGTCACATGGTACTCACACTTCAGTCACATCTTAGTGTTGTATAATAACCATCTTTTACGATGAAGAATATATACGTTTGCGTTTGACCTTTTCGTTGGAATGTATTGTGTTCAATACAACAGTGCCGGTTATGTCCCCAAATGGGATTTTACCAACTATAGATGAACTGCTTTGAAAAAAAGAATATTTAAATCTGAGGGTGGTCCGTGAGTAGGGTAGAGAGGTAACAATTGACATGTTATCGAGTGGTAGAAACTTCAAATTTTGCACTTCTAGATTAGCACTTTTTATCTTACGACTACAGAGTAAAGCGTAACACCCAGTCATCGATATCTATATATTGCATGGCCATATTAATAGATTTACATTTTCCTCTATTGACAGGGGACTGGAAATGTTGGTAATCACCGGATAAGGTTGAGCTTAAAGTATTTACAGGTATATGATAGCCAATTACTAAGCAATATGTCTTGTTTTACTAGACAAGATGAGGTGACATCAGTGTTTTACAAATCACAACTTAAGCGCCTGGTCTACTGACGTTAGAGTGCGAAGAATATGCCCATGCAGTTACAGTATTCAATATAGTCGATGGGACATGTCCCTTCTATGCTGTTGTTTTGTAGTCTCCATTCGTGGGGGCTAGGGGAAAATTCCAAGTGTAAATTCATAATTAATTATTAAAATCATTATAATCGACAACTTTAATAAATAATATAAAAAAAATGGCACATTTTCTTGAAAAGAATAAAATGTAACTTCCAATTTCATTCCCCAATATCAGTGACTAGTGGATACACATAGACTTCAGCAAACATGGAGTAAAGATATTCAATCCCGGACCGGTATACGGTGTAGAAAAACACTTCATATCCCTTCATCTGGGAGTGCAGGACCATTGTTATATTGGTCTCGCAGTTGAAGAGATTCAGCTTTACGCTCTCATTAGACTGAGGTACGTTCAGGACAAAAATACTTAACCTAATTCACAAATAAGGTAATATTGAGCTTCTATAGTGGTGTTCAATTAACTGGGCATGTTTGTCATCTTGTATTAGAAAAGGAAGCAACATGAACAAACATCCTAAGAGACTGTTGTGGGACATGCTTGACCTAACAACATTTGTGCAGAACCAAAATCGTTAACCTATTGCTTAACTCATTCTATTCAATTTACCGAGTTTCCGAAGAAAATGTGTCAACGACCTATATTAGAATGACACTGGTTAGTTATTGTGAGACGAGGACGGATATTTGTCACTCAACCCGATCGTGGAGGTGGTAACACCTGGCGATAATCAATGGCCCTACATACGGCCCCATTGTAATTCTTAGCCTCATGGTTTGCTGAAGTCTATACATATCCATTGTTTCCCCCCTCTGATATGGGGAAAATAAATTGACGATGACATTTTATATATTTTAGAATGGTGCAGTTTTATGTGCGGGAACCGACAGTTATGTGATGCAATAATCTTATTAGAATTTACCTGGTTTGCCCTAGCCTCCTGGTGGGGACTACAGAATTTGCTATACAGTTGGTGATTGATCCACGTCCCATGGTCTAATAGCCTTATTCAATACTGATTGAGCGCGATTTTAAAAAGAACAAGCCCTGCAGGTGCTACACGCATATGCAGGAGTGCTTTGTTCGTTTCCCGGCGTTAACGTCACATGTCAAAACTTTCAGCTATTGATAACGTAGCTTCAGTTTGTTATAGCTAGTCTTTTTTTATATTGCTTGGGCTCGAGGTGATATTTGACATATGGGTACCATATAGATGGCCAAAATAGAGTGCTGCCAACTTGTTAAGACACTTCAACTTAAATAATTTTGCATGATAGACCTTTCCAATAGTAGTATGCTTAACAGCTATTTGATAATACAAAATGGCCACCATTCAAGTTGATCCGATAATGGTTTAGCATTACCTGTCTTGTGAGATTATTTTGGTAAAAACATGTTAAATGAGATGTTTGATAATGGAACAACCACCAGAGTCAAATGGCATACATTCTTATTAAACATAATTTGCATAATTTCATATGGCGACCAATTTCGTAAATTTTGAGAATGATTGGGAATTCAACATTCATGTATTCCACCTATGGATGAACTTTACACTCTAAAGTTAGAATTACATATTGCACAAAATATAACCATAAACATGGATGATGCAAGAATTCCAAGGGAACACTTAAGCATGGAAAATTGAATAAACAAAATCTGGCTGCCCTTAAAATTGCGCATAAAACTAGTTTGTGGCTATATCCAGAATCGTTTAGAACAATATTTTTAGGTTCAAAACTCCTAAAATGAGTTTGGTGTTTGATTAAAAACAAACCAAATTTTTAATGAATTGATATGTCCATTATTTTAATAAACCTTATTGGCATCATATCCAAAATATACTGCCATCGTTACTCAACAGTTCAGGAATTTTGATTGTCCTTAGGGGACGTATGGGATATATATATATATATATCTAATATATAAATATATATATATATATTATATATATTAGATAAGATATCTATATATATTTATAATATTCAAAGTATAGACTTCCAGGAATAGAAGGTCGTCATCTATCCGGGAAAGCAACAGACTTCTATTCATGGAAGGTCTATACTTTGACTATTTTTGTACGCTCTGCCTATGGCATTGAGCACACTCTTCTTCAAAAGATAGTATAACTATGAATATTGTTGTATAATACCTCTATATATATATTACAATGAGAGAAATATGTATGACGAGCGGGCGTAGCAGAAGTTCACAAGATTTTATTGGCACGCTTTCGCCAGAGTCTTCATAGGCCATACATGAGGACACATATGAACAGTTGAACAAAACCATTATAATAGCCCCAAAATAAAAAGATTAGGAAAAATAAATTGAGTGAAAAATGGTGAGCATGCAGTAGAAACAACACGATGCGGGAAATCACCACAGAACAAGATATTAGCGTGGCGTCGTTGGCCTATGTTTACATTGACGACAACGAAAAGCAAGACAAATTACGCTATTTCGAGTCCTGAGGTGATCGATGGGCATGACGGACCTATACATATAAAGCAACACAAATATGGTAAACAACAAAGCGACGATGCATTTGAATGAAACTTACGAATGCAGTCCCTGTTTTACATGTTTATATTTAAAAAAAAAAAATATCTTATTTTTATAATTCCAGTAAATGGTACTGATTCCTCAGATGATGTATGTGGTTTTGGTTTTGTGTTTGTTGTAGTGTCTTGTGTGGATTATCGTACGACGGTCATAACAAAGAGTGTGTATTGTTTTTGGGGCGCTGAGATGTTTACGGCAGGTTTTTGTGAGAAAATCGGTTATATGGGGGTGCTTTTATTACTCAACATTGATGCCTTTGGTAGGGTGTTGGAGTGTAGGAGTTTGGCATCCAGTAGGATTCCCTGGGTAAAGATCTTTTCATATTGATGTTTGTGATTGCTCAATTGCATAACGAGAGATTGAACAGAGTGGTTCGGTTTAAATTGAAATATGTTAGTGTATAGGAATCTTGGATTTTGATTTGTTTTTAACTTTCTTTATTTGTGACCGGTTATGCTGTCGTGTTGTAGAGAGAGTGTTGACAGTTTTGCCCACGTACTGTTTTTTTAACATTGGTTGCATAGTAATTAGAAAATTCCCATGTTGATTTGCATGAGAGTGATTGTGTGATTGGGTTAGATATGTTGGTCTGTGAGCTTGTGCTATTTTGTCTTCCTCAGTGCAAGTGATTCACGACATATAAACATTTTGGCGCAGTGGGACGGCCTTTAATGGTGTCTATCTTGCGAATGGCCAACTGCTTTGACAAGGAGGGTCCTGATGTGCCTGGGGTACGTCTGAAGGCCGTGAGAGGGGCTCAGAAAAAAAATCCATCCTTCTCAGGATTTATGAAGACTGGGAGATGTTTTTAGGGATATCATGGTGCATAGACTTCAGTGAAGCGGTGATTTGTGTGACAAGAGGGGGGAACCCTTTGTTGGTCTTCCTTTTCTTGTAGGTGATGAGATCAGACCGAGAATGTTGTTTGGCCCGGTTGACTTGTGTTTCAACATGTGATTGGTATAGCCCACGTCATTGAGAAATTATTTGAGTCTCTCTATGTATTCCTCGCTTATTGCGGACCAGAACATATATCAGCGTTGCGACGAGCCGGACTGTACACTATACCTTTGAAGGTATGTGGTGGATGACAAGAACTTGGAGTTAAATATTGATGAGAATTCGGTTAGGTTTATCTGACACTTTCCTGGGGCGAGATGACGGTTCTGGTAAGGAGATCATGACATCCATGAAAGGTATGTTTGTTGGGACGATTCGAACGTCAGCAACATCAGGGATCCTCCCTTGTTCCAAGCCAAGTGCCAGCGAAAAGGAAAAACAATATTAAAAGGCTCTTCCACAATGCTCCAAAAAAATGTGTTATATGTCGTGCTCAATTCACTGAGGGCAAAAATTCATCAGCTCACCATACTATTACAAGATCATACCCAATCACACAATCACTCTCATTGCAAATCAACATGGTAATTTATCTAATTACTTGCAACCCAATGTACACAAACATACGTGGGCAAAACGGTCAAACACTCTCTACACAAGTATCAGGCAAGACCCGGTCACAAATAAAGGACTTAAAAAAAAATCAAAAATCCAAGTCTTCTTACACTCAACTTTCAAATTTACACGAACCACTCTGTGTCAGATCTCTCTGTTATGCCAATTGAGCAGATCAACAAAACATTCTAAGAAGTCATTTTACACAGGGAATGAATACTGGATTTGCCAAACTCCATACACTCACACTACCGGCATCAATGTTGAAGATTAATACCCACCTTCGATTATTCTCCAAAAACATTGCCGTACGGCCTCTCGCCCAAAAAAAAAAACAATTACTCTTTGTGACAGGCTGTTACTTAGACCCACACCAAGACCTACACACCCACATACATCTCTGATGTCGTACCATTCGGAATTTATTTTTCCACTGCATTCGTAAGTTTCTTTCAAATATCGTCGCTTTGTTGTGTACCATATGTGGATTATCTCTTATATGTACGTATAGTCGTCATGCCATCACCACCTCAGGACTCGATCTTTATAGCGTATAGTTTGTCTGCTTTTCGTTGGTCGTCAATGTAAACATAGGCCTAACGACGCAGCTATATTTGATGCTGTGGTGATTTCGCATCGTGGGGTTCTACATGCATGCTACACCATTTTTCACTCAATTATTTCTATTTGTATTTGGGGCTGGCTATCAGTACGTTTGTTCATGTGTCATATGTTTCTCAGGTATGGCCTGATGAAGACTCTGTCGAAGGGGGCCAATAAAAAATCTTTGTGAATCTGCTGACGCCCGCCCTTTTCGTCTACATATTTCTCTCATTTTTATAATTTATTTAGGTTATGACGAACTTCCAAGCCTGTAGGGACAACCCTTCTCGCACTATATATTATAGATATATTATAGATATTATATATTACATATATATATATATATATATATATATATAATAGATATATTGATATATATATTATATTATTTATATAATATAGACCAACGTTGTAATATATGTACAACGCAATAATGCTTGTGTGTTGTATTGATGTTACACCAATTGAGTTTCTGACTGAAGAGCGAGAAAGCCGTGGGCTTGCAATATTGATGGTGGTACACGTGTTCGTGTCCCATTCTACACTACACATGCCCATTGAATAAAAGTCCAAAAAAAACTGGCAACTTTGGTTTGGGGGGTTTGGTATTTCGGGCGCTTTCTATCTCAGCCATTTCTGCACGCGTTTTTTTTACAAAGCGAGGTATTGTAAACAATGACATACTGTCATTTAAATAAATATTGAGCAAACTTCACAAAGTTCTTAATTACAAGTATTTGCACTCTAGTCCTCTTGAGACTACACAACATATAGCTGTTTGGTCGCTTGCAAACAGGATGTTCTTCTTTGTTCATCTAGGAGCGACGAAGAAGAAGAGCCGATGACGTAGGCTCAAAAATGGAACTAGCATCAAATGAGTGTGGACCCTCGTGCCTTCTCATGTTCTAACATCTATACCAACAACAAACCTAGGAATGCAGGGCACCTGTCGTTTTTCTATGCAGGACATCTTGGAATTAGCGCTCAAGAGGCAACTGCACAGATGTTGAAAGCTTTGAGTTGAAACTCACTCCCTACTATGAGCCGAAACCACTACGTGCAAAATCCATCCAAGACACAGGTGTGTGTTCACACGCAACCGTGGAGCCAAACGTCAGCTTAAAGTCAACCTGGCTGAAAAAACCCATGGAGCACTGCGATAACCATGTCTACCTAGGCGTGGACCGCACTCGTTCTTATAAGACCCACATTAAGAGGAAGGAATAGTAAAGTATGCTCACGCAATAACAGCAAAGGAGTAACTTATACATCCGAGAAGGAATTGCTCCCCCAGTAGTGTAGCGAGCAGCAAGAGTCCGTAGCTGCCAAGATTAAGTTTGTGAAGCCACCCTATGTCTATAAGAACTTTAAGAGAGTAAAATTTCTATGCTATTGAACCTAGTGAGAATCTTCCACCTGAAGCTGATTCCCCATGGGCGAAATGGCGATGCATCAACAGATTTTGAGAACCAGAATTGGACGATGTAAGGTTTCCTTCAGGAAGTGAGGCTATATGGAAGCAGATAAGGGAACACTACTGTGTTGTGGAACAGACCACAGACAATGTAACATCCCTTGGTCTGCCACTGTGGAGCAACACTGCGTATGGGAAAGATCAACCCATGCCAAAACTTGACTCAGCATAAAATTATGCCTCCTGCCGCCGTAAAACACCAACGTGAAAACTATACTTTTCACTAGCAGGAATGCCCCATCAGACATCCATTCATAGGTTAGCGAGCATGCAAGAGCGTACGTAGCTGGCCAGAGTTATTCTAATGTGTGAAATGCACCCTATGTCCGGACAGAGACCAACTGCCAACCGCCTTTTAAATCCAGAGAGAGTTTCTTAAGCAAACGTCCAACTCTTGAAAACAGTCGCTTACAGGTAGCTTAAGAGAGAGTCGGAATTGTGGAAAGAAAGATTGCTATCAACCAGTTAACATCTATCGGTATTGAAACCCGATGAGCATTCAGCTGGGGAAGACTCCTCCGGGCTGAATGGCGTGTTTTGAACAGATGAGAACCAGAATCGGCCCATCTAATGTTTCCTTGCAGAAGTGTGCTACATGGAGCCCCAGGGACACTACCTGTGGGTGGGAACAGAACCACAGACAATGGAAATCTCTCTGCATGGAGGGTCAGACAGTTCTCATATAGAGGAAGCTCTCAAGTTGTACACGTCTTTGATGGGTGATTAGTTCACGGCATCTAAACCTTGAAGTTGTCAAAGTGGGATTTGAGGAGCTTTTAGTCCAGACCATTGCCTTTGCCAGCAAAGGCGCATTGACATGAGTACATTCAATTTGACTGGATATGAATGCATACCTTTAATTGTACATTTCCTGTTTTGAGTTGCACGCTTATAAACATATGGCAGCTATATGTAATGTGGAAGGCCGGCTGAGATGAGTACCACTGATTCAAACTTAGGGCGTCAGCATGTATGGTGTGGAAACAAGGGGGGTCTGTCGACGGTCTATCTTGCGAGCGGTTTAGGTTGGTACTTCCTCGAGCCAAATGCACAAATCTCTACAAGTGTCTATATAATCTATATACATCTATATCTATTATAGATATATATATATCTGCATATAGATATTATATATATATAGTGATATATATATATACTATATAGATATTATTATATATATATATATATATAGATAAAATATATAATATTATCTATGACTGATGAAATTTTGCAAAAACTTCAAAGAGTTCATGTTGTTAGTATGCAGCTAGGACCGCAACGTCCCGGAATCCAAAACAGTAGGTGAGTGTTAGATCACGACTAGGTTTTTGGCGGAACTCTCTCAAAAAGTTTCGTAGTGAAATGAATACCATTGGTAATCACCTAAAAACGCCCCAGATATCTCTGATGTAGCCAACATTTTAAATGGCTATCGAATGGAACGCCTTCGAATGGTTTTAACAGGGTTGGAGACGCTGAAAAACATACGAAACAGCATACATCTGAGCCAAACAAAAGTTGATATTTTATGATTTTATTTTTCAATGACCCGTGACATCACGATAAGCATTCAAGGGGGGGAAGGAGGGGCATCGGAGGGTGAAGGACAAATGATCTGACATGCATGATTAAGCCGTCTTCGGAAGCATTCGGATGCTCGGGAAACGTCATTCAAATCCAAATCTTTTCTCTTCAAACCTTGATACCAAATTTGGACCGATTTTGGAGTAAAAATTGTTTCGATCTTACAATCGAATCATTCGCTACTCAACGGTAAATTTAGAAATTTTTTTTGACGTGGTTTTTAAGTAGTTAAGGTTTACCCAGGCCTAAGTATTATATTTTAACACTATTTAAAAAATCCCGCTTACCTCAGCGGTTTGGCTCTCGTCTCTTGATCCCGAGATCTCAGGTTCGAATACCATCCGTGGGCGTATTACTATTTTTTTCCTTCCTCTGTAATCTTACTTATAATTATATGTTATGACTTAAGGGTATCAAACGTACTAATTCGATTTTTATTTCTTTTTTATGGAAAAAACGCTGTGATCGGTTCCGGTTCGGACAGTATCAAATGAATACACTAGTACAAGACGAAAAGTATTGTGAATACCGATACCAAAGGAGGTTTGAAAGGGGCGATACATAAGCAAATATTATCATGATATATGAATGTGAAAACAAATCGTACGCAAAATCAGTAGTGAGAGGATGATTCCCCGTTATGGGTATTATGAATCCTCTCCCACAGAATCTCATCAACAACAATCATCTCCAAGCGAAGGAGCACAAACCAAACTATGTGCAACATTCAAAACAGTTCAATGGCATGTACCTAAGCTTATCTACCAGTACATGAAATACTTTCAGCATGCCTTTCAACAAACCAACCAGGCCTGGAAGTTATTGAAAATTTTAATTATTGATGAGATATGCATTCATTGGCGCCCATGTCTATACCCATCAGTGCCCCCCACCCATGTCGCCTCGGGTGATGCGCCACAACATCTACAAATATACAGCTAGCCCCCTTCATCTGCCCAGACGCAACACATGGCATCTAGGCTTATCTTTAGTTCCGAAAAAAACTGGTCACCCATCCAAAGATGAGAAACAATTTGCTTGGCAGCGGTACTAAGGTGTAGCACAACAGAAAGAAAGGCGAAATTGAATCTGGCCAGCTTCCTCCGTGTGAGTACTGCCTAACCCTTCTGTAGAGGGGGCCAAACTTTATTTGATCATCAAGGGGATGAATGGCAACCGGCTGCAGACGTGTTTGAGAGTTCTTCCCTGCAATAATTGCCCAAGAGCGTGCAAGTGGTCAGACTGTGTAAGTATGGCTAATGGGATGTCCTGTACAGATTTGGGCCAGGTGATGAAAACATGAAAGGTGATGTCATTACATTGGACAGTTCTGAAGATGAGTAGGGGAGGGCAAGAGACAACTATTAAAGGAGGCAAAATATACAGAAGGACTAGATTGGCAAATACTTGAAATGAGGAACTGTGAATTGGTGATATATTTAGTATGATGCTTTTGTTAGTAAAATAAAGTTATTTATGGCCCAAACCCAAAATATGCATACATCTCTAATTTATTGAACTAACTACCGAAAACACATTGTCGTCAGAATGGCTTCCTCAACAATTCTAGACGCAAATTAAGTGTTTTAAAATCTAGGTTATTTATTCAGAGTGTAATACTATAACATTTAAAAAACCGCCCATGAGTAAAAGTGCTACAATCAAAAAGCAACGCTAAGTAATAAATGTAATTGTTTATTAAAATGGATGGCTCTGAATTCATTTTGGTGGTGTTTAACCAATACACTCTAATTTTAGCGTTTTGTACCTAAAATATTTCTTCTATGAGTCAGGATATGGCCGCAACTAGTTTATGGCGAATCAATGGCGACCATTGTTTATTTTTGAAGTCTTGTATATTATAATAGTGTAGGCCTAATATTGTAATTATAAAAATTAAGGTGATGATTCATCCTTGTGATACCTTGACCAATGGCTGCTTAAAGTCAAATATGCTCAAAATTTACGGAAAATGGCAGCCATTTTGGATTTCTGAAATTAAAAATGCATGGTTGAGTCTGGTGGTTGTCCAGTACTCAAACACCGCTTGTGGGTGTGGTGTTAGCATATTTTCACGACAAAGAATTCCTTCTACAAGATAACATTATGGTAAAACTAGTATGGAGCAAGTTCCATGGCGGACATTGTGTTTATGCAAAAAATTAGCAGGCTTATGAAGCTACTACTTTGGAATGTATATCATGCAAAATTATTATAGATTGATGTTTCTGAATAATATAGCACACTCGCTTTGCCCCTCTGATGGTACCGACAAACCTATCTGGCCCAAGGACTATTTAAAATCGCGCATAATCTACGATTATGAGTACTTTTTTCAACCCTCAATTTCCGGATTGACTCATGAAGCAACGTTACAAATAAAAAACAACACCAACACTCAACAACGGAAAGTCTTATCTAAATTCTGTTTTCAGCTTACAATAGCCGAGACAGACCGGATTTTCCCATTATTATTGCGCATTATAATTTTGACCACCTTGGGTTTTCAAAGTCTCTCGAACGTAATGAACACACGTTGCAGAATTTACCAAGATTTCCCCCAGCTGGATCACAAATATGACGTCACCATTCAGTAATGAGAGTAATGGCGCGCTCTTTCATGTGTACAAATGTCTATTGCGAAGGAAGTGTTGTAACGGCCCCCGGTGCTTTTTTTTTCTTTTCTCCATCAATGACACATTCTCTTTAAGCTCCTTGCATAACTCGACATTCTTGAAATTTACATGTGGGCTTCCTGCGTCGCATTTAAAACTACGGAAGGCATAATCGGACATATCAATATTGTTGGCGCGCACGTAATATTATCGGCGAGCCGCGGCGAAATAAGTTCGGTGGATGAGATTAATGCGTTTTAATATCGTGGTTAGCTAAAAGACTTGTTTAAAATAAGCTAAGGTTTTTTAGAATGTGCGTTTAGCTAACCGCAGTTTAGCCTAACCACCGTTTATTTAAAAACATCGTTTGAACAAATACGGGTCCTATATAAATTATTGCAACTTTTAAATTCCTGGGCGATCAAGTGGGCGTAACTTTCACAATACTCGGTCGATCGTCACAATTCGAGGTTAAAATACACGTAAATAAACACCGCGTCCAATTATACCCAGCTATAATACGATATTAGTATGAAACTGGACAAATTCAGCGAGTGGGGAAGTTATTTTTGGATAGTGTTCTGATAACAACTTCGAATGCACGAATCGTGCTTACTGAAAAGCGGCCCCCCGACGACCAGGTTACCTCGTCATTAAAGAAGATTATGGTATGTTGCGACTTATTCCGTTGATTATTATTTAAAAAAAATCTCATACTTGAACCGTGGCCTATACAAATAGGCATGCTACCAAGGATCTACTTGACAGCTTGAACCTAGTTTAACCTCACTGTTGCAAGGCTCTAATAGCCAGGGTATAGTTTGTAAACAGGCATCTGGGCAATTATCTTTAGCAAGTTTGGTGGCTATACAACAGAGGTGGGACAGTTCAATGACCAACCAGAACTAGGTGAAAGTCAATTTCACCCATTATGCTTTCACCCAGGGTCTTGATTTGAAACTAACATGGTCTCAATCATTTCCTATCAAGGTCATCAGAGAAAGAGTAAGTGAGACCAAGTACCAGTGGAAACTAAAGTTGTAAATCGGCCCAGACAGTAATCTGTTGCCCTCTTAACCATATAGTGTAAGACTTAGCGGATAATGTTGATAAGTTATTCACAACACTGATGGTATTATTACATTTGAGCAGCGCTGCTCATGAAACTTTGATATATAGACTTCTTTTGGTCTTGTCTGAAGTTCGTGTATAACCAGTACCGCGCCTGTGCTTTGCCTGCACGAGCAGTACTGAAAGTTGGTACATGTATAGCCCCGCGTCGCTACTTTTGTGACTTCGAGTGGACAGAGTATATAGAAGATAAACTTATGTATTTGATGATGATTACTTAGATAATTTTGCCCTCACAGGAACTGACGAATCTGTTTTGGTTTTTAAACAAATATTGAAAGTGATACTCAAGTTCAAAAATTTGCTTATTTTTTTCTTCAGCAATTTGATTGCAAGTGGAGGAAATGGACTGAATACAAAACTTATTAACTTCTGGTAAAAATGGTATTTTATTGCAATTATCCATTAGCCTGTATTGGATATTTCATTTTCTGTAAATGATAAAATAACAAAATCTTGTAATACATCAGTAAGGATTTCAAAAAAAGGTTTTTGTGGTCTCAGTCCTGTGATCTTTCATCCCCATTTTTATAATTACTTGTCATCTAGGTTGAAAAATTTACATCATTTAATTGTTTGAATGGAAATATAGATAAATATCAAAACAGGGTTCCAGTTAGCTCAGTCTCGAACCAACAAGTGGGCTCTTGGTGCGTGATCACTTGCTTAATGACGAAGTTGGCATTCGCATGTAGAAAGAGAACAAAATACACTGGAGGAAGTTACTAGTCTTTGTAGATGGAAGTTGCATTTCAAAAGGTTTAAACAAAAATTGCGGCTGCCAAAGATGGTCTTCATGGTAAAAGCATTATTTAGGGCCAGCAGAGCATTTTAAAAAAGTTTAACCGAATTTCGTGAAAAATATGCAACTAAGCTAATTAAAAATTATGTAGATGCAAATAAAGCAGCAAGAGTTACAACAGCACTCTATACCCAAAGTTTGAAGCAAAGCAAATCGGGCATAGCATTTCAGAGAATTTTTAAAAAAGGTTAGGTCTTGAAAAAATATGCAAATAAGCTAATTAAAACTTCAGGAAGATGAAAATAATTGTAGCCAAAAGCTACAAGTGTGGCACCTCATTCTATTACCCTACCAAGGAAAGTAAATAGGACAGCGTAGCGTGTAAAAATTGAAATTCCGACATTAAACATCAAAACAATCCATTTTGGAGTCCTAATTGATCAGAATGTCAAATGTTGGTTGAAAATTACCGTCATTTTGAAGTAGAAAACATGACATTTTATTTTATTCGTCATTGTGAAGTCCCAAAGACAATGCAGCAAGTTGCATTATTCTTATTTCGCACTCTCATTTGTTAATATTTGGAAAATACAAAATAATTTAAATGTTGTGATCTTTTATCTCCAGAGTCAGCCTGACTGACCAGATATGATATTTGTTAACAGAAATTATTTCTACACATGAACAGTTGCAATTTTGGAATATTTGAAGTCTATGCAGTATTTAAGTGGATCATGCACTGTAAAATCCTTTGTTTGAAATTGCATGCAAGGTAGTGTTAGCTTGTGATTCTGATCTTTGCATTTTGGTATTTGAGTATCCAATACACTGTAATTTCTGGCCGTTTACAGACCCAGAAAACATAAGAAATTGCAATTTCTGCAGAGGACGATCATAATTTAGACGTTCAGATGGGGCCCCAAAAAAACACATGTGTCGGGGAGGGGGGTTGCGGGCACTTTGCGAACTGACAAAGAACTTTGCGAAATAAGGGTCTTGCGAACCGGAAAATTGGAAAATTTGGATCCTTGAGAACTAATTTGTTTTCCAAATTAGGCCACAAAAGTAGTTAAAAACAAAAACTTTTGCTTGTTGAATGGGGTCTTGTGACATGCTCAAACGGGACCTTGTGAAATGCCGGAGATGCCTGCAAAAAGGTGGCTCTTAGACTTAAGTGCCCAAGCTAAAAAAAACACTTACGTTAGCGCCAGGGGCGGGGGGGGGGGGTCCTAGGGACCCAACCCAGATACCACTTTTCTCATGGGAGTTTGATCATGCCACTACACAGTAATTGGGGGTCACGTAGAACCACATACCCACCAATAAAAATGAAAATCCGATTTTTGACCTATGACTTACGGCCAATTGAATTTGTCACTCTCCGGAAAAAGAGTGGTTCGCACCTTTCCATCCTCAGCCAACTCCAATTTAGTTTTGAACCAAAATAATTTAATTATATGACCTAGAATAATCAAGTAAATAAAAAAAATGCATTGTAAAATATAGCCAAATTTATTCCATCTTGTATTTTTCTCAGAAACTTCAAAATCCCCTTGGTTTTCCAAGACTTACCACAGTTAGAGACGTCATTAAAATTGATGCGATAAGCATATAAAAGGTTACGGCCGCCAAGTATATGAACGAAGCAAATAAAATCCAAGATTTATTACTCTATTTGTTAATTAGTAAAATATCTGATTTTTTTCACTTCCGTTAGTTGCCCAATAAGGGGGGGGGGCGGCGTCTTAGTGACCCAACCTAAATTCTACTGAAGCTGGGGGCGGATGAATTTTTTAGTATCAGGAGGAAGCATACTTCATAAATCAGGGACAATTAGCAAAAAAAACTCCTTGAAAATTTTTTTGGCGTAACAGAGAAATCCCCCCGCAAAAAAAATCAAAATGTTGGGTGACTATGGACCCCCCCGGGAACTTAAGTGTTACAGGTTGCAACCGCGAGGGGGGAAGGAGATTTGACATATCAGGTGTCCCTTAAAAAAATCAAAAGTACTTGATTTTGCACTTGAAAGCTTTGCATCAAAATACCCTAAACTGAAAGGTTAAGTGAGTAAAGCTTTTGTTCAAAATGAATTCTAATTTCGATAGGAGACAAATACGCAATTCAGCCTAGTTTATATTGAAATATAAGCAATATATATTTAGAAGGGTGGGCCTATGATGCATGATTCTAGCAGGAACTATGACAGGATGCGAAAATCAATTCAATGCACGCGAGGATCAAGTAATTGATAAAACCCGAGAAATTAACTTGATCCGAGTATATAGAAGCTCGGAGAATCTGGCCGTGATTTTTCGTCCTTCATTTACTTGATATCGCGCGCACTTGAAATTGTGCCAGTTTGCATTGTCATAGAATTCTGCTAGAATCATGCATCATAGGCCCACCCTTCTAAAATAATTTATACAATTACAGGCCGCTGAAACTCAAAAAGGACTGAAATACATATAGCGCTCGTTCTCTGGTATCCGCGTAAACACAGTCCTATGTGGCCCGGCGGTAATTCTCACACCTAGCTAGCGAGAGGTCCGGTTCGAGACCGCGGATTTTTCGTCTTTATTCTGTGCTCGCCAGTTTCTCCGAGGCTTCTATATAATATTTAAGAAATATAAGAAAATTAAAATCCACTTTTGTATCTCTTTAAGACATTGTGTAGCCAAAATAGAGGTAAAAAATCTATTGAGTGTCTAATCTACTGAAATTACTATTATTGACACAAATATTTGGGTGCCTTAAAATCCTATTGTTGAAATTTTTTTTAAGGGCCGCACATACCGTAACACCTTTTTCAAGGTCAACCACCCCCCCCCACCACCACACACACATAAAACATGTAGCCCAATGGTGCAGATCGCTCAAGAATTTCACCTTTTTAGGTTATGGCAAGGGCCGAGATTGTGGCCTTCGAGACATGAGGAATTTCATCAAAGAAGTGCCCCCATTGTTTTAACCTGTTTTTTTTTGGGCATAATTTGAGTCGAATAAGGCCGAATACGCCCACTAAATGTAAAAGATGTGATTTTAGTCATTTCTGTCATGCCCGACGACAAATTCAAAAGCATGGTTTTTATATGACTATTACGATAGCAGGCAAACAAGTTCAAAACAAGGTTTTTTTTTTTTGTGTTGTTGCGGTGTTCTTTTATAACTTGGTTGGCCAATAAACTGTGAAACGTTTTGAAATATCTCCTCTGTTTAAAGCCACTATCAGTGATTCTTCCAAATGTAAACAAACGTGCCCATATTTTTATCAGAAATCCGTTTTTTGCACTGTTGCATTGAAAAATTGTGTGAGTGAAGACCCCTGAAAGTGGCTTTAGTGTAAATGTCAAGAAATTAAAGTTTTATGATTTATTTACTAATAAAAGTCGGATTCTGACTTTGAGGTACAAAAAGAAGAGCCGTTCGTTAAATGGCATCTAAAGAGCGCTTTAAAAATACATGAGTGTCTGTTTTTTTACAAAGAACAGGTAATAAAAGGTTAATTGGAATTGGAAAAAATGACTGATTGCTTTAAGCAAAAATTGACCAAATCATAAAACAATTTTTTGTACAAGAAGTTTATCAATTCGATCAAGGTGTTTAACCATGCTAAACACAAAAAATGTTGGAAAAAAAGCACACCACAAGCAAAATAGTTTAGTGCCAACGTCTCTAACATAGCAGAGTCTACACCATGTATATCAAAATTATTGAAGTACAGAAAAGCTTAAGATATTCCGGTTTAACCTACGTCATTCACATTCCAAATGAAATGATTAATTTGGTTGCATATATAATTTTTTGACGCCATGATGTGAGCAGTGTCGTTGGCCTAAACAAAACAAAAAATGCACACCACTGATTAGATCCAAAAAACAACAAACCACAAAACAAAACAACAAAAGCGAAACAAAAAATGAAGGGGAGGGAAAAACATGCACACCACCTGTACTGTGGCCTATGAAAATAAAAAAAGCAAAATTTAAATGCTACTGCATCACTCAGTATGAGGGGATTACAGGCTAGAAATCAATCAGTGTGTGGACATGGTGAGAAAGAACCCAGCCCATCTTTTACCAAGAGACACTGGCACATTTGAAAAAAAACAAATTTTGTTGCGCCCCTCCAAGATTTTTCAAAATCGATATTTTGCATGTGTAAACGTTTATAAAAGCCCTGCACCCGAAATGATTAAGACCAAATCAGCTTCCTTATGGGTAAACAGAACGATTTGTAATTTCACAGACTGCTGAAAATTCAGCAGACGACGAAAACGAAAATGGACGTTTAACACAAGAACACGCACGTTTGCATGTTTCCCACGCTATGCACACTGTTGACCAGTCTATAACCGTTGTGGTTTACAAAAAAATTATCAGTGAGTATGAGTCAAAATATTCATGACTATACACATTTGTGATTAAAGTTCTGGAAAAACTTAAAAGTTGGCCCTCAAATTACCTGGATGTCTTATCCTCATCTCAATATTCCCAAACTGTTTTGGGGTATGTTATTTATGTGTAAAATAAATCTCTGTTCGTCCAATGGCATAGACTATCATTTGAGAGCAAATTGAAGGAAAATTTCTATTTTGTGAAAATGTGCCAGTGCCGTTTAGGGAGGGGTCATAATTTACGCCGGGGGGGGGGGGTGGGATCGGAGGATTTGCGGGGAACCGAAAAAATTGTAAGCGAGAGGGGAAACGTGAACATTTTTCATCAACGTGAGAGGGGAACATGAACTTTTAAATGGGCGAAAATAAGCATGATCAAAGGGGGGGAAAACGTGAAATATTTGAACGGAAGCGAGGGGGGAGAGGTGGGGGGGGGGGATGCGAAAATTTTGCCGAAAAAAAAAAGGTAAATCCCTCCATTCCCCCCCGACATTAAATAATGACCGCTCCCTTAGGCGTCACCCTATTTTTCAAGTCAGTAGGGTCAGGCCACATCACAGAATCTTGCGTAAAAACATTAACAAAAAGGAAAAAAAAAACATTAAATAAAAGATTTATTAAATAATGAATTCATCTCCAAAAATGATGAAATTTTGGGGATTTGCGTTGGGGGCAGTTGGGGCAGGCCGCCTGGCCTTTAACAGGCATCATTATTTGTCAAAATGTAGTGCTTCATACTAGTAGATAGACACTCAAGGATTTCTTTCATTTAGATACAGAAATGTATTTAAAGTTGAAAAAGAATTTTTATATTTCAATATAACATAGGTGATTTTTTTATTTGAATTCAATATGAAAATTAAAAATTCACAAATTTTGTACCAAAGAACTCGTTCTCCGCTTAGAGGGCATTTGGTCACATTTTAAGAAAAGTGCGCCCTCAAGAATTGTCAAAATCTATATTTTTGCATGGTTGGTAAAGCTTTTATATACAAAAAGACCTGAATTTGCGATTTCAATGATTTTCAGGATTTAGTAATGTTGATATGTGGTCATTTTGGGAAGACCAAAATTGAACACTTTATTGGAGAATGGCCAAAAGTTGGATACAAAAACCTGAAGTATTGAAATTGAAAAATTTTGTTTCATAAAAGGTTGCAACGAGAAGATTTTTGAGGCGCCCCAATAGGGTGTCATAATAGTAATTAAGACTAGAAGAAACCTCAATAGATTCCTTACCTTGTATTTGGCTACAGAACTGCATAAAAGCGAGAAAAAGAAAAAAGGTGATTCTGAGTTGCTTATAGTTCCATCTAAAACATGGCTGAATTTTGTATTTGCTCCTATACGAAATTCGAAATTGCTAAATTTTTGTACCAAAGATACATTTCTCATCTTAATCCTTTCAGATGTGGGATATTTTTGATGGAAAAGGCTTTAACAACAATGACAACAATCAGTAAACTTTAGATTTTTTTATGGTGACCATATGAAATCTCCACTCGTTGCAACCTTTTAATCCGGTAGGCAAGGCTAAAACTGAAGCTGCATGACCAGTTATTTCATTTCAAAACAATTGTTAGAAATGACTGCAAAACCCGTGGTGAAAGAACCCGTGAAGTACATAATTCATGTGTGCAATAATTTTGATTAACTGAGATATATGGGCATTTAAAGTTTGTTCTAACGGCCATGGGTGCATTGGCATGAAATGATTTTTGTTTTGCATTAAAGGCCCCCCCACCTTAAAAAAAATTTCAGTGATCCCCCCAAAATAATAATGCAACATGACAAAAAGCGTGTTTAAAGATATGGACTCTCCATTCAATTAGGCCTACGTGTTTGCAGTAGTTTTTTCCGTACGCACAGTGACATAACTGATGACTAAAAGACCTATTTTTGTCCTAATGCTTCCGAATTATGTGGCTTTCAGTCATATCATCTTGGCATTGCAGGTATGTTAAAGGTGCAACAAGATTTTTGAAAAGCACACAATATCGTGTCATAATAGTAATTTCGTATAAATCTGGCACTCAATAGAGTTCTTAGTCTTACCTTGAATTTTGCTAAGAGACTGTCGTACCCAGAGAGAAAAAAGGTGATTCTGATTTGCTTTATTTCAATTGAAACTAGGCTTAATTATCAATATTTGCTCCTATAACGAAATTAGAAATTTCAAATTTTTTTTGTACCAAAGACCCCATTTCTCAGCTTATTATTCCTTTCAAATGAGGATATTTTTTGATGGAAAGCTTTCATTAGTGCAAAAATCAGAATTTCACCAAATTTTTAGGACATAACTGTCATCTGAAATCTTCGTTTTCAAACTTCAAGCTAGCAATGCTTTTTACAGAAATGCAAAGATTAGATTTTTGGATGTTTTTTTTTAATTTTTGATTTTTTTTTTTTTAATTTCATGTTAGTTATTTGTCCTCGCCGAACGAGTTCGGAACGGGGACTATAATGAGCATCGTCCGTTCGTTCGTCCCGTTCGTCCGTCCGTTTCGTCCGTCGTCCGCCGTCGTCCGTGATAAAAAGTTAACCATGTTGTATAGATTATCTGGAGTTCCTTAAGGGCAACAATGAGTAACGTGGTGAAACAAGCGGGTTGTGAGTTCCGACCTGATTAGATTTTGGGCGTAAAATATGCTAATTAAAGTATCTCATTTGCATAATTTATGAAGTTTCCTGTAATGCCTGTGTACAATTTCTTGAATTTTCCGTAAGCGTATAATGATGTACCCCATTGGTGGAAGGGAGCGGGCTGAAGATTTCTCGACCCGATAGATATTTTGGGCGTATTTTTGGGTCAAATGGGAATGTTAAATGGCTAATTATATGCCAAATCAGCGTAAATTGCTCTATTTGGTGACACTGTAACCTTGGATGACTCAAATTCCGAAATGCTAATTTGTACCAAAGAAGAAGAAACATTTCTCAGCTTAATCCTTCTAAGATGTGGATATTTTTGATGGAAGCTCTACACAATGACAAAAATCGTACCTTTAGATTTTTTATGTGACATATTTGAAATCCTCTCGTTGCACCTGAATCGGTTATGGGCAAATGATAAAATAACTGAAGTGCATGGCGCAGTTATTTCATTCAAAACATATTGATTAGAAATGACGAAAACCCAGGTGACGAACAGTGAGTGAAGTACACTAAGTCAGTGGCAAATCATTTGATTAAGGAGAGAAGGCATTTTAAAGTTGGTTCTACGTCATGGTTGCAATTTGATGAATGTATTTGTTTTGCATTAAAGGCTACTATCAGTGATCCACCCAAAATAATAAATGAAATGACAATAAGAGTGTTAAAAGATAAGGAATTCCATTAAATTACGGGCCTACGTGTTGCAGTAAGTTTCCGTACGCACAGTAGTAATGACTCTAAAAACATGATTTTGTCCCTAATAGCTCCTAATTATGCGGCTTTCAGTCATATCATCTTGTCACTTGCAGGGATGTTAAAGGGCAAAAAGAGATTTTGAAGCCACAACTACGTGTTCATAATAGTAATTCGTATAGACTGACATTCAATAGAGTCTAGTCTACCTTGAATTTGGCTACAGAGAGTCTTAAAAGAGAAGAAAAAAAGGTTGATGTGGATTTGCTTATATTTCAATATGAAAACATAGGCTGGAATTTCATATTCTGCTCCTATACGACCCAATTAGAGAAATTTCAAAATGTTTGTACCAAAGAAGATTTCTCGGCTTAATCCTTTCAAATGAGATTTTTTTGATGGAGGAATTGGAAAGCTTTACATTAGTGAAAAAATCAGAACTTTTCACCAATGTTTTAGGGACACCTGTAATCTGAAATCTTCTCGGCACCTTCAAGATGCAATGCTTTACGAAATGCAAAAGATAGATTTGGGATTGTTTTTTTTAATTTTTGATTTACCGCATTGACAATAGTGCCTTTAATATAATTGTCTCGACGAAACGAGTTCCGGAAACGGGCGACTATAAATCGAGCAGCGGCCCGTTTCGTCCGTCCGTTCGTCCCTCCGTTCGTCCGTCCGTCCGGCCGAAGTGATTAAAAAATGGTAACCAATGTGGTATAGCGATTACTTTGGAGTTCCCCCCGTAAGGGCAACACTGGATGTAATGGTGGAAGGAAGCGGTCTGAGGAGTTCGCGACCTGATTAGATTTTGGGCGTTAAATACGTAAAATAGCTAATTAAGTATCTCATTTGCATTAATTATGAAATTTTCCTTGTAGGCTTTGTGTACAAGTTTTCTGACGTTCCGTAAGGCGTTATACTGACTGTACCTTGGTGGAAGGAAACGGGCCTGAAGAGTTCTCGACATGATTAGATTTTGGGCCGTGATTTTGGGGCAAAATTGGGGGTATGTAAATGAGCTAATTAATATGCAAAAATCAGCGTAATGCTATATTTTGACACTGTAAATTGGATACTCAAAATTCCTGGGCTGCTTGAAAGCAGATCATGGGCCACATTCATTCTGCAATTTGAAAGTATGTGTGATATGCGGCCAGCAGCGGCTTACGGCTTAGGTATGCAAATGAGCTAATTAAATATGCGCCTTGTTGTATCTCTGAAACGGTACGTCAGATATGCAAAAATTCCTTCGCTACATGAGACTACTATGCCAATAGGGGGTGTTGGGGAGGGGGTTAGGTATGCGGGGTCTGGGGAGGGGGTGGGGGGGATAGTTGCATTTTGTTAGGGAGGGGTTGTTGGGAGGGGTGGAAGTGTTGGGGAGGGTGTGTTGTGGGGAGGGGGTAGGGTTGGTTGCTCGGGGTTGTTGGGAAAGGGGGAGGACCGTGTTACGGGGTTAGTAGGGGGTTGGGCGGTGGGGGTGGGGTGTGAGGGGGTTTTAAGGAGGGGTGGGGGGTGGAGTATTGCAGGTGTTGAGGACGGGGGTGGGTATTTGCCAGAGTTTGGGGAGGGGGTGGGGTGTTGGGGAGGGGGTGGTGGGGGGTGGTAAGGGGGTGGTGTAAAGGTAACGTTTTGCAGGGGTGTTGGGGATGGGGTGGGCTATTGGGGAGGGGGTGGGTGTTGTCGTGCATTTATCCGCCATTTTAGTGATCGCGACATTTTTGGCGGGGTACTATTTATGCATTGTGTAAATACAAGTTCGCCTTTTGTTGTGATAACAAGTAAGAATGCCAATTGTGTACAAAGATTGTGTGGACCATCTCCTAGATCCCATTATTCTATAGTAACCTGTTTAGATGATTCTCATAACCCAAAAACATTTCCTATGTTCTACTTGTTCTAAGAAGCTAATATAAATGACCAGTAATGACTATTTCCTGTATTATTGGTAAAACACCCCCCACACAAGAATATTGTTATTTTTAAATATCATTAATGGTTATTTGACTTCCAATGAGTAAAGATGCTTTCAACCATCAGGATAAAATATATAGTATACACTACAAAGTGAGTGTGCGTGCAGTTATTTACAATAATTAAACAAAGAATTTGGTTTAAAAAGAGGATAAATAATGTAATTGTTCAAAATATAACATGTTGAGGAAATTTACCTGGTTTAAAAGTGAGTTAAATTTAATTATATGATATATTTAATTAATTCAAAACTTACAAAAAAAGACTCCATAGCTTAAAACTGATTTGTGATGAAAATATTTGTTTCAATCCAAAAGCAATTGGTTGCTGCCTAATTGCTTAAAATTTGACCTGTAGAACCAAGTTAGTTTTGTTGTGACTGGAGTATGGCCAGTTTGACTGTCTCTGTCTCCCTAATATCCTTCTCATTCTGCATGAGTTACCATAGACGATTATGTCCTTTGATGGAAAGGGTCTGTCATCAACAATTGGTGTATGGATACAGATTTGTTCTTGGGGTATAGAAGGGGCAATGGTCATTGAAATAGGGTCTCACTGCATCACGAATGAAGAAAATATTGATGAAATGAGAAGAAATGTTAAAAATTAAGAAACTAGAATGGTCAATCCTAAACAAAATGCACGCCTAAAATGGTGTTCTGGTAAATTTTAACCAGAGAAGAGCATAAAACAAACAGTCTACAAATTAAGTTTAAAAGTCTTGAAAATCACGGGGAAAGGAAGTGATAATCAAAAACATCTTGGTACTCATTCTGATACAAAAACCAAAATTGTAACGGCCAGTTAACTAAAATTCTTGCCTAGTTAAGATTAGGTTTATATCAATTTCGAAAACACCACTTCACTACCGGACAAATGATTTTATTATTTATAATGTAATTAGAAAATTTGTATATCATTGTCACAAGTGAATTGGTATGAGTTAAATTTCAAAATAGATAGGCTAGACCTTTGTAAATATATTATAATAGCCAAATTTAGATAATGCAATTCATATTTTTCTGGGATGGTATTGTTCCTTTTGAGCATATTTCCATTGTTGCATTTCCATTCCACTATGTGCCATTGTTTCCACAAACATGAAAACTTTCATTTTACCATTTTAAAAACTATTATCATATTGGTGTATCTCAGTAGGTTGGGAGTAGGATTAAATGCAAATGTTGGGATGCATTGATTTTGGGCAGAAAAAATTGACATTAATAAAAAGCAGTACTGAATGGTCCATGTTAAGAAAAGCAGATAGTCAGTTAAACTCTAGCACATGTCCTCAATTTTTTCGATGTTATTAAACAAAAATAAAAGTTTCTTTTTAATGAACCAAAATCTATAACACACTAACACCACCAAACATAAAAAAAAAAAAACAATGCACTGTGTGAGAAAGATGCATGTAAGTCCAGGAGATTGCACGCAATGACCGTTCATAAACGAGACACACATGGCACGAAAATCGTGGCCCGCTCCGTTCTTCGACTTCTTCTCTTTCCCTACTTCCCATATCCCTTAACCACTCACTCCCACAGTGGGGCGTACGTCGTAAGGGTTAATGAACGAAAACTCCCTCAGTGGTATAGCTGGAGATGATCAAGGTTTCTTGAAATAGGATTTCGGGGATTCCCAATCCAATTCTGATTTTAACTTAGAAGTCCATTTTGTCGTTTATTTGAGAACTTTTCTTGTCCTTTCCCGGTTTAAAATTAAAGTTGGTGAACATTTTATAAATATAATAAACCTCTATTTAGGAGCAAAATCAGACCAAGCTTTGTTTCTGTGACAGAAATCAGCCATTATTGCTTTAATTATGTGTGTTTTTAAAAGTCATTCCTCTCTATAGGGACCAAATCATCCTATATTTAAAACCATTTGTTTGATCTTGTTGAAATAAAAATCATGGAGCGTTTGCCAGTTACATCCGTCAATAATAATTTTATGTACCAACTTCCTCTGCAGCTAAACTTTGATGAAATGGTTAAAAATGTGCTCAGACCTGTATCTGGGTTTCTGTAAAAACTTAACAACTATCTGTAAGGAGCATATTTGATTGCCTTTATAGCATATTTCATTGCTACATGTTATTAACCACCGAGCAATATGTACTGACAGTAGGGAAACTGTGTTTAATTCCAAATTACATAAGCATTCACGAACAAAGAAGAAATAGTAATCGTCAAAGATATTATTAAACTTGGCTCCAACGAAACTAGAAACTGGACCATTGACATTCTCTTCATACTTCCTGTGATGATTTTCCAAGCTAACATATCTGTTTTTACTATAGTAAGCATGAACAAACTGGTCAGTTCCTTACATTATCAGGTCATAGAAAGGACAGGAACTAGATGCTTCCAGAAAAATCTTGAAGTGACACAAAATAAAGTGTTAACTACTTGGTCAATACATTTTAAAATAAAGTGTTCAAAAATTATATTGGTCATTTTGTGGTGGTTTAGATCAGTGCAAACCAAAGCCTAACAAACTTTTAAACCACTTACTTTGTTTTATGATGACTATCCCTGGATGGTGGTTGGCGAGGTTGTCAATAACATATCTATAAAAAACTATTGAAACTTGAAAAAAACCTATTTAGGTCTTGCACAAGTTCTAAACATAGGCTCAGAGTGCCTAAAGTTCCAGAAAAGTGCAACACTATTTATATGCTGCCCTTATAATCGGATATAGCTCAGCTCCCCAAATCCCAAATTCCATTCAGGTTATTTATGTCCACACAGCAAAGTAGTACCACAGCCACAGGTGAAAACATGGGGGAACTTACCAATTACTAGCTAGCCTCAGACTGGCCAACCATGGAAAGGTCAATTGATAGCAAATGCCAGAGCAATAAATCAGGCAATTTCACCTATTTTTCTTGACAGGCTTTTAGCCTTTAGAAAGGGGTTTCCCTGGTCACAAAATGGTAGAAAGTATAGGCGCCCGGGCCTACTTGCGTCATGAATTTAAGGCAGTGGGGTTTGGCAATAACGGGCCCTAGTCTAAGAATAAGGGACTTCTCGAATTAAACGCAGTCCCAACTTGGTCACTTTTATGGAAGATCAAGTGTTCGCGTTCGATTGTTCTCAAGATAACGCCTGTCCATCTATGGGGATAAAGCGAGCCTTATCGCCTGAGTTAAACACTCCTTAACAGAAATAACAAAGCTGCACCATAAATAAATAAAATGGATAATGTCCCTTATTTCGAAATAGCGGGCTTTATTTTGGGTTAACAAAGTGAACCTCAAATAACGGTTCTTATCTGTGGTTAACAGTATCTAAGACAAGGTTCCCTTATTTCAAGATAGGAGGTTTTATCTTGAGATAAACAGGGCCTAACCCCCAAATAACCGCCTCTACTGGACGGTAACAAAGCTTATTATCTGAATAAGATTCCGTTATTTGGAGATAAGACGATCTTATCTAGAGCTCACATACAAGCATTTGATCATTTAGTAGATACTTGCATAAGAAGCTCGCAATATTGGACTACGAAATACAGAAGGCTGATAAACAATCAAACTAATAATCATTAAAAAGCTTAACCATTTAAGGACCAAGGGGGTCCTACGGACCCCAAATTTGTTCGCGATAGGTCTTTACGCGTGTGATTTTTCGCCATTTTTGTTTGTAATGTCTGCTTTTCAAATGCTCTCTTTTCATTGACCAAAAATAAATTAAACTCGGCCACGCCGTGAATGAGTATTTAGTGGGGGTACCATGGACCCCACCCCCACCACAGTGCGGCACTAACGGAAGTCCATCTGAGAATATTTTAAAAATCAAAGAACCAAAGCTATTTTTTTTTTGCTGATATAATTCAAACATAATGTAAGTAGACAAATTATTAGTAACAGTAAAACAATAATTAATGTGCTGAAAACAATTTCATCGTGGACGTTGCCTAAACCGTTACTATACAAACTCTATAGGGGGAAAAGACGTTGTATTTTGCAATACCCGTAAAAATACAGGAATATTCATCTCTAAAACTGCTGGTTTTGGGTATTCTCAAAATAGATATACAACAATTTAAAATAAGTTTTCAAAAAGTTTTTTTATGACCCTTCACATGTGGGTAAAATTTCGTGCAAAAATTCCCTCGGGGGAAAGTGGTTTCCTGAGCCCGGACTATATCTCCTGCACCACAACGGGTGAAGTAATTATCGTCCGGACGTAATCATTAGTCCGGGAACAAATGGTGAAACATGGGGCATTCGATTCAGTTTTAACTCTGCACGACCAACATTAGTTTCACGCGTTATTCCGTTATCGTTCTATGGAGCCCCGGACTGTGGATCCCGCCGGACTATATTGCTTTCACACCGGGATTATCCTATACCTTATTTCCACCGTAATCACATTTGGCACTGGTGTGTGGACTGGTAGCAATATGAATAATATGGAATCTTAACCGTAGGACTAACATAACCAGACTATCAAACCCTCTGTAGCTTTTCAGATAAATAAATTCTCTGGGCCCCTGGCAAACGTCAAAATCACGTCCATTCATTCAGGTGTGCCTTCGTTTGCGCTGCAGAGGCCGCAGCCAGTGGCCCAAATAATAAATCTATTTTTAGCTTAAAAAAACCACGCTTAACTGGTCTGAGAATACGGGCCGATATGCTTTGTTTGTAGCGCGTTCATTCGACCATTATATTCCCAACTGACCAGAGGCTTGTGAAGACCTCGTTGAGACTTTCCTAACCGTCTCTATCTTTAGAGCAGGACAGGACAGAAGAGGTCGATTCGGATATAAAATTCATTCATGGCGTTTTGTAAGTGACAGATCATAAGGCCTCATTAAAACAGTGAGCATCGTCACAATTGAGGTGTCAAAATACACGTAAATAAACACCGCGTCCAATTATACCCCATGTATAATACGATATATAGTCTGAACTTGGACAAATTTCAGGAGTGGAGAGTTACTTTTTGGATGTGTTCATTATAACAACTACGAATCCACGAATCGATTGCTACTGAAGCGGCCGACCGACCAGGTTACCTCGTCATTAAAGAAGATTATGGTATGTTTGCGCTTTATTCCGTTTATTATTATTTAAAAAAATATCTGTCGGCTCGAGTTGCGTGGCGTGCGTATATAGGCACTCGTCATGTAATTTTAAGGCAGTGGGGTTGAATAACGGCCCCCGTCTAAGAATAAGGACTCTCGAATTAACGCAGTCCAATTGTGTTACTTTTATGGAAGCTCAAGTGTATCGCTTTCGATTTTTCTCAAGATAACGCCTGTTATCTGGGGATAAAGGAGCCTTATCGTGAGTTAACACTCCGTTAACAGGAAATAACAAAGCTGAACCATAAATAAATAAAATAGGATAATGTCCCTTATTTCGAAATAGCGGGCTTTATTTTGGGTTAACAAAGCTGAACCTCAAATAACGGTTCTTATCTGTGGTTAACAAAGGTTATCTAAGGACAAGGTCCCTTATTTCAAGATAGGAGGTTTTATCTTGAGATAACAGGCCTTAACCCCAAATAACCGCCCTTAGCAGAGGCTGATTAAAACAATCCAAAATAATAATCATTAAAAAGCTTAACACTTAATGACCAAGGTGGGTTACTTGGACCCAAAATTTGTTTTCGCGCTGGTCGTTTTACCTGTATTTTTCGCCGATTTTTTTTTGTAATTGTCTGACTTTTATAATAATGGCGCTTCTTTCATTACAAAATAAGTAAAATCGGCCAAGCCGTTATGAGTTACTTTAGGTGGGGTCCATGGACCCCACCCCACAACCTTGGGCACTAACGGAAGTCATCTGAGAATATTTTTAAAAATCAAAGAACCAAAGCTATTTTTTTTTGCTGTTATTAATTCACACATACATGTAAGTAGACAATTATTAGTAACATTAAAAATAATTAATGTGCTGAAAACAATTTCATCGTGGACGTTGCTAAACCGTTACTATAAAAACTCTATGGAAAAATGACGTGTATTTTGCAATACCCGTAAAAAAATACAGGATATTCCCTAAAATTGCTGGTTTTGGGTCTTCTAAAATAGATATCATCATAAAATAAGTTTTCAAAATGTTTTCTTATGACCCTTCACATGTGGTATAAATTTCGTGCAAAAATTCCCTCGGGAAAGTGGTTTCCTTGAGCCCGGACTATATCTCCTGCCACACCGGTGTAGAAGTAATTATCGTCCGGCGTACTCATAGTCCGGGAACAATGGTGAACAATAGGGCATTCGATTCAGTTGACTCTTCACGCAACATTAGTTTCACGCGTTATTCCGTTATTGTCTATGGAGCCCCCGGACTGTTGCTCCCGCCGGACTATATCTGCTTTCACACCGGTATTACCTATTACCTTATTTCCACCGTAATTCAATTTTGCACTGGTGTGACCTGGTAGCAATATGAATAATATGGAATCTTAACCGTAGACTAACATAACCAGACTATCAAACCCTCTGTAGCTTTTCAGATAAATAAATTCTCTGGGCCCCTGGCAAACGTCAAAATCACGTCCATTCATTCAGGTGTGCATTCCGTTTGCGCTGCCAGAGGCCCGCAGCCAGTGGCCCAAATAATAAATCTATTTGTTTAGCTTAAAACCACGCTTAACTCGTTCTGAGAATACGGGCCGATATGCTTTGTTTGTAGCTGCGTTCATCGATTATATTCCAACTGACCAGGCTCTGTGAAGACGTTGAGACTTTCCTCACGTCTCTATCTTTAGAGCTGCAGAGATTGTCGACTTAGGATATAAATTCATTCACTGGCGTTTAAGTTGAGCAGATTCATCAGGCCTCCATTAACAGTGAGCAGCGCCCTCCGTATTGGAAAGCGACAGAAAACAAGGTCAATCAGACCAGGAGTCTAGAGCATATTGGAAGTCGGTCGTTGAGCCACTCATGGCGTAGGAGGATACTGAACAACTCCCTGGTGAATCGATACCTGCGGCGTCAAAACAATTTGATTTGTATTTTGATTGCCGCTTTTGAATAACTAACTATGCTATTTGAGAAAATAAATTTTTGAAAAGGCTTATGATTTGAAATTTGCACAACCCGAGTATTCGACATTGCCGACGCTGGATAGTCTTGTGATCTATTAACGATTAAAATTATATCGAAGGTGGTTGATTTCAAAAGACCATGCTCTTCGTGAAAGGGGTGCATGTTACCAATCTTCTGTGCTCTTTTTCACGCAAAAACAATCACAACCACCCATAGATAGCTATGGCTATTTTTTCATTGATAGGGCAGTAAGTACCAACGTGCTAATAACATCATAAAGTTCTTGAGGCAGCACTAGAGAGAGAGAGTTTAGATTTAAAAAAAAACGGTTATGGCTATTCCTGCTGTTTTAGGATCTTAGTGATTTCAAATGACCAGTTTTTGCACAGAGAGCTTTTTATGCCATACCAATGATTGCGAGCCAGCAAAATCGCAAAATACTCATACATTATTCTTCCAAAATCATCTCCTGTGGTTATAGATTTATAGAAATACCACAACGCGTTGGGAAGGCCTACAAGCCATTAGGGTCATAACGTATTGCCGCAACGTGTTGTAAGAAAGTCGCAACGCGTTGTACAGGCTCGCAACGCGGTGTGAGATTTTGAAATTTCTGCAAAGCGTTGTGGAATTTCCACAAAGCGTTGCGGCAATACGACACTTATGGCTTGTGGGCCTTCAGAACTCGTTGTGAAACTCGCAACGTGTTGTGAAGGCTCGCAACGCGTAGTGAGAGTCCACAACGCGCTGCCAGATACTTTGCAACGCGTTGTGGGTCCATTTGTTTTAAATACGTCACAGAAATTGACCGACACCGCAATGCGTTGCGACATTTCGGAAACGCGTTGCGACTTTCTCACAACGCGTCCCGGCAATACGTTATGATTCTTATGGCTTACCATATAAGTATTTCGGAGCACGAAGTTTAAAAGGCTTATCTTATATATAGCGTAATTTATGCCTGCAATAAAAGATACATTGCCGTCGTTTATTCGGCTCAAATGAAATGAAATGATGAAATGATTAGATAAAACCATAATTACTCTATTCTAAGCATATGGGAACACTATAGAGGTTAACTGAGGGCAGTTTCACTACCAATTGGGAGGTTGAATTTAGAAGACATCTACCGTCTATTGTGAGCCAATAAAAACTAATGAAGCCAAAAAAAAAAAAAAAATAGTTTTGATATAGTTTCAATTTTAATATTTGTTTGTCATCTATAATTTATGCAACCCAATGCATTTCCCAAGCTTTATCCGAATTTTGATGGAAATGGATCAGACGGATTCAATAATTTGCCAAAATGGATCCTTGAATCCTATCACACTCACCTTACAATTACATTTAACCGTTGAATTCATTCACGTGGTAGAAAGCCTTATTTCACCATCATCAAAAGACTTATACCGCACACACATATTTCTGGTCTTTTTAACGTAAACCGGCAGGCTATAGACAACAACTATTTTGTTTCAATCACAAAGAAGACTAGACTAGAGAATAATTAAATGGTGTTACCAGAAAATTTGCCTTATATTCTGCGGCCCCGTAAGAAGCGTAAAGTGAATTGGTTTATTTGCCTATACAATAGGTACTTAAAATCTTTATGTTTTCCAAAAACTGTGGTTAACCCTCGTCTACCGAAGGGGATTTAACCACCACCGCTTTCCTCCCCTTTTCTGGTGCCAAACGATTCAATGTAATTGCCGCTTGAAATTTCACTCTCCTTTTTAATGCAAAAACAAACACCCACCGTGGTATAGGGTAAGGTACGGGTAACTTAAATAGGAATAGGCAACACCGCCTGTCGGAAAGAGAATTAACCACACATATCCAACGCAGTAAAATGCTTTGGTTTTAGTTCCAATGATAGCTATGATCTTCCTTTTCCACAGATTCAAAAATGAAAGTAACCAATATGCCGAGAATTAAGTCATATTCACATCATAAAATTTGGCATGTCACAAAACTTATATTTCCATACACACAGTGTAGAGTCGGGAAAAAAAGGTTTGCAAAAAACGCCAAAAAGTTAGGAATATCCGATTTTGCCTCTACATAATGGGAATTGCTAGATCCATAGAATCCGTGTTTTAGTGCTGAATATTGGTTTTGAGTAAGCAAAAACTTGCAAAATATCAATTTTCCATCCACCAAATCTTGAGTATTTTTAACCTTTCTTACTTCTGACGTCCCAGTGACGTCATAATGAGAATTGGGTCCTTATTTTCCATACAATGGAAGGAAACAATATCCCCTGTGGTACCAATATATAGGAAATCAAGTAGTTCATACGGAAAATCAAGGGGTTGGTAACCACTCCCTCAGGTGTGTTGTTACAAAAATGGCTCAGGTAGACAAGGTTTAAATCCTAATACGTAGTGAACATTGCCATGGTGTGCCGGGGGGGGGGGCCGTGCCTGTACCCACCCACGGGCCGCTTCATGACTCTCCATGAACAACTTTTATATTTTATTTGAATCAAAATCCATCAGCTATATTTTACTTTTTCAAAACCGTTATCATACCTCTATCATTAAAAATGAAAGACTTACAAATTTATATTTGTTTCTATCAAATTTTCATGGGCCGTCTCCATAAACATAAACAAAATATGAATAATTCCAACAAAAACATCCATTAGGATGCATCGATCAATTACATTATACAGCTCGCAGATCCCCGCGCCTGGTCATGCAACTGCACCCCCCCCCCCCCCAATGGGGTTCTGGAAAACGATGTTGGTAAAAGGGGGCCCGTAACTCTAATGTTCTCCCCGGGCCCGCAATTTCTCTCGGCGGCCCTGAAACCAGAGCAAATAATTATAATCCATCAAAGTTGATTCACAAATTGTCTACAAGTTGTTTGACCCGCTTATCATTATGTGGCTACAGAAAAAAATCAAGGAATCTCCAATTTTGCTCTGAATGCAAAAGGACCAATGCGGTTGCTATGGAATGATTCTGAAAGGAATATAGGAGTTTTGTCACAACTGCTGTGTACGAGAACGAGCAATGCTTGTTCCAAAGCTCGTGGGCTCCAAATATTATGCAAATCGAAGCGTTTATAGCACCTTACAAATTTTATTGGAAGGGATATTTGAAATATCCATTTACGCAAAGTGAGAGGTGTGGATATGTTAAAGTTACCTTTTTAAAATACCAAAGATGTTAACCTTAAGTAAGCATACACATGTTATTACTCGAACAAATAAGAAAAAAATACAAATATTGTAAGTATTTGCTTACAGTAGCATCGTACGTAACCAATGTACCATTTTATTGGCATTTTACACAGTAAAGTATGACCGCAAAGGATGAACTTATAATTACATAAAAGCCTTTAGCTTAAAACCACGCTAAACACGTTCTTAGAATACGGGCCGATATACTTTGTTTGAAGCTGCGTTCATCAGAGGCAAAGTTATATTCCAACTGACCAGGCTCTGTGAAGACGTTGAGGCTTTTTCACGTCTCTATCTTTAGAGCTGCAGAGAGTGTCGACTTAGGATATAAAATAATTCACTGGCGCTTAATACGATCAGATTCATCAGGCCTCCATTAATAGTAAGGAGCGCCCTCCGTATTTGAAAGCGACAGTAAACAAGGTCTATCAGCCAGAGCATATTGGAAGTCGGTCGTTAAGCCACTCATGGCGTACGGGGATACTGAAAACTCCCTGATGAATCGATACCTGCGGCGTCAAAATAATCTGATTTGTATTTCGATTGCCGCTTTTGAATAACTCACTATACTATTTGAGACAAATATAAAAAGGCTCATGCTTTGAAATTTACACAACCCGAGTATTCGACATTGCCGATGCTGGATAACCATGTGATATATAAGCGATTGAAATATATTGAAGGTGGTTGATTTCAAGAGACCATACTCCTCGGGAAAGGGGTGATTACCATCTCTTGCTTTTTTCTTCCCACAAAGACCCTTTTTGATGCCAAAATATTTAATGCAATAGTCAATTGATATCTTATGCTCCTTTTCATGCAAGAACAGTCACAATTGAGGCTCTGGTATGGCACAGGACGAACTTGAAGCGATTGATAGGCGTGGCAACCACCTCAACTTTGGTAGAGAAATATCAACATTCTTAGGATGACGTCAAAATGTCCAAGATGTATAGCTATGGTCATATTAAATTAAGTACCAACGTGCTTAGTATAATGTCATATAACGTCATAAAGTTCATGAGGCAGCACCGGTGTTCCTTTCCATATAGACAGATTGTAGAAAAAAAAGTTAGGACGATCACATACTTTCATGCGGTTTTTGAATCTTAGTGATGGCAAATGATCAGTTTTATATACAGAGAGAGCTTTTTGAGCAATACCAGTGACCAGTGATAGCGAGCCAATGATTGCGAGATTTGTATTAATTTTATTACTTCATAAGGAAAATCTAAAGGAGTAGTTAGTACTAGCTACCGACCTCATTCGTGTGTGTAACAAAAATGGCTTTTACCTTGAAAATTCGGACAAAGTTTAAGGCGTTCAGGGATAGCCCCGCACACAAAAAACATTTCAAGGTCTTTTTTCATCTTCAAGCAAGATACGAGCAGACCATACTATGGAAAAACAAGTGTGTGAATATCTAACGTAAATGATGTTTATGTATAACAACACGTAATAAAAGGTTAGTGTGAGTATCAACACCATACTAAAAGGGCAGGAGTTTTCATCGTACTAGAAAGAGGCGTAAACGGGACCCCCAGCACGTTAATATTCAAGCTAGAAGGGTCTAACGTTATGCCGCACGCGTTGAGAGAAAGTCACAACGCGTTTCGAAGTCGCACAACGCATTGCGGTATCGGCCGATAAGAATGATGAATTTCTGTAAAGTATTTCAATACAGGACCCACAACGCGTTTGCACAAAGGATCTGCAACGCGTTGTGGAATCTCACAAAACGCGTGTGAATCTCGCAGGATCGGTAGTTGTGATATTGCTCACGCGTTGGCAGATTACTTTGGTACGCGTGGGGTCTATAGATACGTCAAGAAAGGGCCGACATCGCAAAGCGCTGCGACATTTCGGCATATGTTTAGTCTCTTATGGCTACCTATTAGTATTAGTAGCACGGAATTTTAAAATGCTTTCATATAAGCGTAAGTCATGCTGCCAACCAGTGGCGTGCGTAACCGTGTGTGATGTGTTGGTGTGTGTGTGGTGTGTTGGGGTGTCAGGCGAGCCCCCCTGCTCAAAACCATTTCCCCCAGGCCCCCCAGACCCCCCCCCCAAAAAAATTTTTTTAATTTTTTTACCCCCCCCCACCCCCTCAGAAAATGCCTCAGCGCCCCTTCTGCCCCAAATTGCCAAAGGTTGGGTTACGCCACGCGTTGTATTAAAAGATACAAGTACCGTTTATTTACTTGTTCAGTCAAATGAACTAATGATTTACTCCCTTAGCTTTCATAAACCATAATTATTCTAATCTAAACATATTGGAACACTATGGAGGTTAACTGATGACAGTTTCACTACCAATTGGGTGATTGAAATAAGAAGACATTGTGAGCCACTAAATACAGAGTGTCCCAAAATAAACGGCAATCCTCGTTTAGTTTCGCGCTTTAATTTCAAAATTAATAGAATTTATATCAATGTTATAACAGTTCTGAACGGCGAACTAGTTTCGTATATCTTGTTCAATTTTGTTCTGATACCGTTCACTGACTTTTGAAAAAAAGGCCTATTATGCAACCCACCCTCAAATTAGCCCATTCCAAGTTTGCCTTAGATCGTTGAAGCAGGTTAACCTTGAAAAGTTGAATAAAATGTCTTTCAATTGCTAAAATCTCCTGGTACTAATCCTGTCTGTTGTTTTTAAAAATAAATTATTAAACTATTTGTCGTTATTGTTTTATCCACGGTCTTTATCGTCTGTACAGTATGTTCCTCTACTCATGTTTATAATAGTAACTTATGGACTTGGCCAAACATAAATGTTTTATCTTCTGTGTGTCTGACAAATCCGCTTGTCGCGTGAACAATGAAAATTGCAAGGGAGGGATTAACCCTCGTCTACTGAAGGGGGGGGGGGGTACCATCCTCCTTCAGGTTTTTTCCCCGGCTTGCAAAAAAAACCTTTTTTGGTGCCAAATTATTTAATGTAATTGTCAATTGACATTTTCCGCTCCTTTTCATTTAAAAACAAACAAACAAACATCCACCGGTTTATGGGTATAATACAGGGTGATCCCAAAGTGATGGATGGGGGTGGCAACCTCCCTTTCGGGATAGAAGTACCAACATGCCTAGCACAACACAGGAACATCACAGGCACTTGATTTTGGTACCAATAGATAGCTATGGTCCTCTTCTTTCCATTGATACCAAAATGAGTACCAACATGATTAGCATTACGTCATAACGACGTCATAAAGTTCGCATGTTAGCAAAATTGTCAATTTCCATAGACACACATAGGGGAAAATTCAATTTTTTGCCAAAAATGTTAGGAATATCCGATTATCTTGCGGTTTTGGGCTCTATTGATGGAAAATGACTAGTTTTATATAATGAGAGCATTTTAGTGCTATAATAATGTTTTTTAGTCGCTAAAATTGCGAAATATCAATTTTCCACCCTATATTCAGTATTTTATACTAAAACATTTGACGTTATAGTGAGGTCATAATGGGGCTGTTGTAATTATTTGATACCATGGAAAGAAGAAAAACTCTCAGCTTCCCTGTGGTACCAAATTGACAGGAATCGGATGTTCAGAGTAACGAAAAGCATAGATGTCAAATGTGTAATAGTGAGTTGACAAGGTTAGACGTGGGGTTAATTGAACCAAAATAAAGAGATAAGGATTAAAGAAAAAGACAGAGAAGAGAAATATAACAGTGACTTAGCATAAAAACAAGGTACTTAAGACCTTGATTGAGTATTATCAAACTTGAAATGGCTTAAATTGTGGTGTACTTACGAAATCCGACTTGTTCTAAAAAAAAAATGAAGCAAATCAAATGAAATTTGAAACAGTAAAAACGGCAAGACTTCCATATTAAAATTGTTACATTTAAAATTTCAAATTAACAAAAAAAATAAGCAAGTGAAAATAGTTTTGATATCGCTTCAATTTTAATACGTTATTTGTCATTCCATAGTTTAATGACACCAATGCAAATCCCAAGCTTTATCCGAGTTTAAATGGCAAGGATAAGACGGAATGAATAATGACTAGTGCCAACATGGATCCTTGGATCCTAGAAACACATACCTGTACAAAATACATTTAACCGTTGAATTACGTGGAAGAAAGCCCTGAATTCATCTCAAGATATTTATACCGCGCACACATATTTTCGTCTCATTTAATTATAGTAAATATGCAGCCTAGGGCTAGATCAGATACTACCTTTGGTTTCTATGAGGCTAGAGTAGAGAATAAATCTTAATGGTTTACATAAATTTGGCGTATAGTTCATCGGGCTTGGATAACTGTTAAGATGAATTGTTATTTTGCCTAGTGATCCTAAAGTGATGAATAGGAGTGGTGTCAATAACCCCATTCGGGAGAGAATTACCAACACTTTATCGTTTTGTAGTACAACATGTATAGGAATCAGATGTTAAATAAGGAAAATCGTAGGGGCTGGTAACCACCCAAACAGCGTGTTGTTACAAAAAATGAATCAGGTAGACGAAGGTAAATTCCTAATACATCTCTCTCTCTCTCCTCTCTCTTTAGGGTTACGTTGCCTCTCGTTCCTCAACTTTTTAACATGACGCTTTACACGCTAATACTCGTGAATCGCTATACACTCAGAGAAGTTACTCGTTGGAATTACTCCGAGCTGGACGCAAACCGTTGCGTCAGCTTTCCGAGTAATGCCAACGAGTTTATGACTCTAAGGAATGCTAACTTGATGTAGTTGCATGAGTAATCCTCACCCAAATGGGCAAGATATGACGAGTAAAAAACTGTTTATCATTATGTGATCACTTATTATTTATCTTAATGGTGATCACTGAACTATTGTTGACTACTGGAAAGTACATTTTCGTTAAGAAAATAGAGAGATTTTAGCCCCAGTTTCCCCGTCTCGGATTACTTACCCCGGCGGAGAAATAAACTTTCGGAGAAATTAATCCATTCGGAAGTAAATACCTTTCGGATAAAGACCCTTCCGGCACAAACCCGTTGCGACGTAATAACTAACGTCGGAACCTCGACCTGCACCCTTGTACCCGACAGGCTAAGCGATCTCCAGCGACTCTTGAATTTCCGATGCGAGCCAACAACCACCACAAGGGTCTAGATTGACCTGTGTGAAAGCAGGATATAGTCCCGCGGAGCCACAGTCCGTGCTCCATAACCATAACTTGACTCAGATCGCGTTGAAACGAATGTGCGGAGATGCAACGGAACGATGCTCTACTTATTTTTTTTACCGGTTGTAACCGCCTATGAGTACGGCGGACAATTTTAGATTCTTCTACATACTTTCTACACCGGTATTGCTCTTACATCGCGGAATTGACGCTTTGGAACACAGAGGACTTTGGTTGGTTGATGTGGCAATTATTGGGACTTGAGATGTCTTGTGCGAAAACGCTGTGCCATGTAAAGTTACTTGTTTGATTGTTTGGTCGTACCTTACCCGTGCTGCAGATCCACCCCACATCAGGCTGGTACAGGATGGTTTATGTTTCGATCGTTACCGTATAGCCATTTGTCGCAAAAAAGCCAGAGCAACTGAAAGCGGCATCAACCAAAACCAACAAGTGTCCAGCATCAAACACTGATATGACCTTTAGTTAGAAATGACATTGACTGTAATGGGATATTGATTTTTGTTTCCAATCTTTTGGTTCAAGGTACTTTGAAGTACAAAATCCTCAAAACTGTTTTAGCCATAGTTTTCAACATAGGAGCATTAATTAGCCATTTTCTGAATGTTGAAATTCTCCTTTAAAGAAGGCTGAACGCAAATTTTCCATAGGATTTCGCCTCAATTAAAAAAAAATCGGGTTTTGTTTTGCATTTATCGTGGTTCTATGCAGTATCCTATGGCAGTGTTTTACTACACATAATTTTACTGCCATCACCAAATGAAAACTCCGATTCATCTCAAACTTTGGCATTAAGCATTTTATGTTAACGAATTTTTCATTAATACAGGAAACAGTTCTATATTTCAAAATCTCTGAGTCAGCCTTTAAAAGATTCAAGCATTTTCATATCGAACTTTGTCTTAATCCTAATAACTATACATTGGTAAAGAAATTTCCCTCCCTTTTTTCCCCCCGTTTTTACTTTTTTTAAAAAAAAAAACCAGAATTTAACGTTTGCCTGTTCAATATAAAGCGCGTTTAGGCAAGAAAAAATGTTACAGACACTTGTACAGACACCATAGACCTTATAGCAAAACTGTTCCTTTGCTTGACAAAAAACGCAGAAGCCCATTAAATCCCTCCTCTGTGGAAGACAAGACTATGACATAATTGAATCCTTCCAGATAAAAAAGCGATTGCAAACACGGTAATGGAGCCGATTAGAAAATATTCAATACTCCTGGTAATTCTCATACTAAATACGGTAACGATCTTTTTCCGTCTCATTTTCCTGTGTATGTTGCCTGCCTTGTATTTAAAGAATTCTTGGCTGTAGTGTTGCTTACTGCTAATATATTGTTCTCTCCTCTTTACTATTTCATGATAATTAGGTCAAGTTGGTTGAGGCTCTTTAACCGCATGCAAAAATGCAATGTAATAACGTGTTCCAAAAACGTAAGCACAGGCGGCTTAAATTGTAATTCGTGATTCTATCATCTTTTATGTTTATGTTATGGTTCTACTTTGATAAAACAGCTTATTCTTAAAATTTAATTGATTCCGACAGTGTGGTTTTGTGTTATGGAAAAAGTACTTGTATCCATGTACGATAGTAACTACTAGTAAGTTCTGTCGGTTTACGGACAGAAATTACCAAATTCCGATATCGTTCAGAGACACCGAATCTGCATTACAAGGCATAATAGGCAAGCTTGATAGATCAAGAAATTGCCCTTTTGGAACTGGCGATTTGACTGCGGGTCGAGTCACCCACCTTCACCAAGTTCGGCCCGGGTTCGATCCCCGTCGAGCCAGTATCGTATTTGAATTTCATTGCCGATCCAGACTCCTGTTTTCCCGAGATCTTCAGGCTTAATAAAAATATAACACGGGCTTCTTCCCATACATCTTTCCCCCGCTGCTCTGGAGGCATCCCCTTGAATTTAATGCATATAGCAATAGTGGGTTCTGCCTGGCGAGATTCCCAATGCGAATAAATACATCAATTTAATGACTCAGAATCTGATAAAAGCAGGCCAAAAACATTTTCCAGTTGGACTTGCAGAGGGCTAAATTCACGCAAATCCATGAATCGATTTGCGTATTAAAGATTCACGCAAGAACCGGCCACGTGAATCATTGATCGCGTGCTTACTTTCGTAAATAATTAAACACCAGCACAAACTCATTATTGTTTTCAACGGAAATGAGGGGCCGCAGTGTTTAAGAAGCTCTTAATAGATAACATTGCATTTGTGGACAACTGCTGGCACGAATTCCAATTCAACACAAAATAAGTTTGGTATAATCAGTTTACGTGAATCAAAGATTCACGCAGAGAATAATTAAGCCGTGATCAAGTTGATTCACGTACTGTTGCAGTGGATTTCAGCCCTTGCCTTGTTGGATTTATAATTACCCCATAAATTACAGTTTCAGTAATAAAGCAATAATAGCACATTTGTTTAATAGTGCCCCCCGCCCCCCAATTTTTCAAAAATTTGAGATTTTTGCAAATTTGTGTTTGATAATTATCTATTTAAACAGACCTCTTCGTCCGAACGCTAATAGAGGTAAAAAAAAAGTTGCGGATTTGTCACTGTTACAGTCAGTCACAAAAGAAGCAATTTTGTAAATTGAACCCAGATAACCATAATTGGAATATTAACGGTGGGAGGCTGAGAACACAATCAGTCTGTTCCCGTCCATTATAAAAATAGTCCCACCTCACGAAAATTCCTCTAACTTACTGGGCCTTTGCCTGACCAATAAACAACTATGCCAGAGTGTAGACACTTAACATGGTGCTACATCCCGCCTATGTCATAGGACTGTTTCCAGCAGCCGTTGAAAAATTATCGGAGATCTCCGTAAATTAATAAACAAACTGTCCTTCCTTTGCGACACATACATTTTCAAACCTAACCATTCACCAGGTATTGTTTACTAGTCAGTTTCTCAATGCAACCGTGCAACACTCTCCTCAATTTTTTTGAAAAACTGGAAGGTGCCTCTTTCAAAACAATGTCTATTATTGCTTTAACCACTAAGTCAATGGGTAATATGCTTGGACAACCGCGCATTTTTTCCTTTTAAGTCATGGGTTAAAGACTGCAAGTCTAATTTTTTGATGCAATCGCTCCAAAAATCCATATTTGGCGATCTCTTGATGGTTAATGTTAATGTCCGCCCACAGTAAGCATCCGTCTAAAAAGTTTGACCTCCCAGAGGGTATATGTATGTCCAAAGTGGCAATTAAAAACGGAACAAAAAAAAAAAATCCCAAGCCAAAAAAAACCAAAAAAACAAAACAAAACAAATTTTTTCCAGCGATTTACACGGAGAGTTAAATGTGCCGCTGGCATATCGTCTCTTTCTCCTCTAGGATTACACTTCCGACCGCAGTACAGCAATCCCCTTTTGGGCGATCTCCTGAGGTGTACAAGTCTTAGCCGGCTAGTAAGCATCATCACTAAATTTTTGATTCCTCCCACGAATGTCAGACCTGGTTTTTATCAAGCAACGATTATCTCAAAGGCGAAACGTCCAACAAGCAGTTTAGCAACAAGACAGCAACATCAATCCCTTCCTATAGCTTAAACGCCCGATCACGATAAGCGGCGTCAATGGAAAGAATCATGATTGCCAAATACCGCTCGGACTGGTTGTAGAGTTCATATTCACAAATATGCCTCCAACAGTACATGACCTATGTTCTGTCGCCGTGCCACTTTTGAATCTCGATAGATTCGGTTTAGTCCGGCAGCTGATAAGTGACTGTGTCTTTTCTTCCCAGAACCCATGTGTAGACATATCAATCCATCCAGACAGGCCATCCATCTGCATGATCCCACCAAGCTGTGGGTGCTTCTCGTCCGGTCGCCCTTGGAATCCTAAGTGCCCTATGAGTGAACAAGGAAAGAAACAATTTTATTTTGATGAGATTAAAAAAAAAAAAAAAAAAAAAAACTCCTTAACAAAAAAAAAAAAAAAAACAACTAATTTCTTTAGTTTGTTTCGGAGGTGACGAACAGGTTACCAATTGAATTTAAAACTCCCTATTAACATTTAAAAAGAGAATGATCAAACTTAAATGAAAGTCATACTGCATGTAGTAGTGTTTTACAATAAATCACAGGTGACCGAGAATTCATATTTAAAGGTGCGTTGTTCCGATTTATGTTATTGGTGTTCTCTACTTGCTAGCATGGCAACTATGCCAAAAAAAAACACCACCCCAGCTTACCGTACTGTAGGAACACAAACTGGGATTATGATAGAAGCAATAATGCACCCACCTAGTGTCCCTGACGTGTCCCCACGCAAAAATGGGGCAATGCAATCATTGGCCCTGCATTTTGCCATGTGATCCTTTTTTTCCCACAAAAGAGCGTAAAAAGCTTTTTAGTCTCACAAAAGTGCAATAGTCAGCAAAAGGTCCTCCTGTAGGGAGACGTCACAGTGAATAAAAGCAAAATTTTGGTTTTCAACGTCTTCTGCGGGTAAAACAGAATGCTGAAGTCAATATGAAGCATTAACGGAAATGTACGCTATCTACTGCCGGGTTTGCGAAATTTGACCCCTGAACATCTGCTAAATTTTGAGGGTCCCACTTAAGTTCCGAACGTCGGGGGAAAACCACGGACTTGTCGAGAAAGGTAGTGCATGGGTGGATACAAAATGTCGACTGGCACTAAGTGTCAGGACGTGGCACTCTCACGTGCATAGAAAGCAATTGTTTTGGCGAGTCTCATTCATAAGGAAATTGCCGACTTGCAATACCGGGCAGTTGGGGTTCTTGAGGGGAACGCTGCTTTAGGTTGCAATGGAGCATTGCCCGTAACATAAATAGTTATTATTGACATCGCCGACATGCAAACACATGCCAATTGCATTTGCTTCCAACTGCAACCTCTGGGACGGGTTAGGGAATAATAAACAAGAGCAAACAGTTGGTCTTATACACAGAGCTAAATCAATTGTCACCCTGTCCCGAAGTCTGAATCGCACCAACTGAAAGCAAGAAACTGTGAAACAAACAGCAGTTGTTGAACACTTCCTCAAATCGGAGTGATTTTTTTTTCCAAAACTTTTGGGTGATTTTTTTGGGCCCGGCCCCCAAGCGCGCTGTAAAATACATCGCAGGCTGGGGACCAGAGTGTTTGTCCTTGCCGTGGGCGTTTGTGAATGGGGCCAACGTCACGATGAGGTCTCCAAGGTCACAGTCGGTTCACCACTGTTCCACCCCACCTCTGCCCCCGTCCTTTTTCACAAAGTTTACATCATCAATCCAATCACGGCATGCCAATTAATAAGGCCTATGGTTCACCTTGTGACGGGCCAAAGGTCAACATTAAGGTCACAAAGTCATATGAAAATCCCCAACAGTCACCCCCGCCACCCACGATCCCCTCCTTTCCACCAATTGAGTCCTTACGGAACTCGCCTACGGCTTCAATAGTATGTTATGGTTAACAATTTTGACCACAGCCACACCCATTTATACAACCAGAGTAACCCCTTATGGCCTTCTGCAATTCTTGCAGACGACCCAAAATAGGGGGATTGCCCGTGTAGTCGATAATGTTGACACCCCTTCTTTCTGCCAACCCAATTAATTCGGAAACCTTACGGAAATAAAGCCACACGGTTTACGTGGTTTATTCTGTTAAGGTTTCCCGATTCATAGGTGTCAGAAAGAAGGGGTCACCTATGGAAAACCCCGTTGCCCCTGCCCCCCCTCGGGCGCCCGCACGAACTACTACTACTCCCCAGGGGTAATACTTCATCAATCATCAATCAATGTGCTGTAGCTTCCATACCTGTATTAACGTTCACAAAAGTCCCAAACATCGTCATTCGTCTTGCGTTGGCATAAAAATCACGCTTGCTTGAATAAGTGTAGTGGTCGGCCTACAATTGAAGGAAAATTATAAAATGTTGATTAAGAAACACTTGCCGGACCACTTGATTTTTTTTTTAAACCCCCATGCGCAATCTCCTGACCGCTTGAATCCTCGGGGATTGTTGGTCAGTACCAGACAAAACAAGACACAGGCAGGCACGTGTTCCAACTTGGCAAACACGGGCACAGAATTGCCGTAGTCCGGGAGGTTGCTCTGACTATAAACAACTCCCATTTTAGAAATAAATGGTAGGGACTTGGGACCGGTACTCCTCTTGTACGACAAATTGGGAAACCACCACCAGCGAGAGGCGCTTTTAAAGAATATTGTGTGTGGACCCCATTTCCGGACACCCCACCATATCCCTTTTAAAAGTTTGTCTTTAGCCCTGTGTTCCCCCTGTCCGTGTATGCTCAGGTATTATATACACCAACTTGAAGCATTGCTCTCTGGATATTTGTTATGGGCACCCAGGCCCCCCTTGAAAAATTGAAAAAAAAAATAATATCACTATCTAAAACTTGTGCTTTTTCGAATGCTTTAACTTCACAATGGGGTGAATCTCGTGTTTTCTGAGGCTGGCAGGATTCTGAAACGAAGTGGGCAAACGTTACCTGGATTAACGAACTTGGTTCATCTTGGTACCGCCTTTCCACGTATAATATATGGAGTCTCTGAAAATTAACAAAAAAATCACATTACGTAGCGAGTCGTCTAGAAGGGGGTGGTGTGGTTCACGCAAATAATTTTTTTCAACAGGCCGTAATGTTGAACGGCCTTGGTTATTGAGCTAAATTTGCTGAGGTTTCAGTAACCCACAATGAACAATTTCATGGCTTTATCAAAATCTGAGGGAATAACTTGGGCTCTAGTTGATTTTGGGCAGTCGTGACCCGTAATGTAATTATTCAACACCAAGTCAGCAAATTATGGTTCTCCTATTCTCCTTGTCTGGGGGAAGAAAGTCTTTCGTATCACTAGATATTTCCGTCGACTGAGCTGTATGGTAATCGTAGAATGTAATGTGCTCACGTGCGTACACGGTAGCATCTGTGTAAGATACAAGTGTAACTTGGTTTTCGCACTGTAAACGGCTAATTTTAGAGGGCACCGAGAGACGAATTTATTCGTTTGGATTTTGACATGAAAAAGGTAAAAAACTGTGATGTGGGGTGAATATTCTGACTGTCAGGATGCCAGGTATTTATAGAACCCAGCTTCGATGGTCTAATGCTGTCAAATATAGAGGAATAGGGGATCGTGTCTGCGGTAGGTTTTTCAACCCCTCAGCCTATGCTACAGTAGCCGGTAAAGAAAAACGTTAAAGCGTTTGGAATAATACCGATTTTCCCAGACCCGGCGCTGCGCGGCTCATAGCCTGTTCTAAACGGACTACCCTTAAGCCCAGCTAAGGCCTACATCAATTCCCTGCATACACTGACCCGGCATTACCCGCTATTCTTGCTTGTGTTTACAACCTTTGATACACTGGCAATATCCACATTTATACCCGGAGTTAATATGTGTAAACATTTAAGCATGGCCATGACATAATGGTAGTTGAATTCTTGTGCCCCCCATACCATGCCCATCATCCCATGGCCATGCAACCTTTTCAAGCAAACAGTTTTGACCAACTTTATTTTTTTTTATTATAACATTGCTTGTTTAATATACAAAGGTAGGGTTGGGTCGTGCAAATAATGAGTAAATAAAATGATAAAATGCAATGTAAACGTACGTTTCACGGGACTGTTTGACCGCCAAGCAGAAAGAAAGTCGTGTCGGCTGCCGGAAAGCCCGAGAATCCGCAATCACTTGGACTCACGTCTAGTTTCTAACTTAGTAAAAATTAGTCTTGGAACAAGATGTGAGAAAGGAGTTTCCCTCCCCAACGTAACTGTTTCAAGTTCAACCAACAAGAAAACACTGCATATGTTGGATACACTTAAAATTTCAAGTTCCAAAACTTTTCTATATTAGCAGTCTTTATAAGCTTGCGATTTTCAAGTAATGTAAAACGAGTGTGGGCGGATTTTTTTTAGTTTGGCTTCACTCAATTTGATTAGGTTGTAATAACAATGCAAACGATGACTTATTCATTGGGAGTGTAGCCTCAGTAGGTACAGCGTTGCATATAACTGGAAGTGAACCACCAGCTCCAGTTTTTCAAATAGCTATAATTCAGAAAACGATTTGGTTTTTCTACGTTTTGATATAATATTCTTCTAACCCACGTGGTGCCATAAAATTCACAAATGTTTTTTTTGTTTGGATCCACGACTACGTCTTGCCTGGCATAAATACATCGTACTTCATTGAGATGTCTACGCTTGAAGTAATATAAAATATAAATGTATGAAGTTTACAATCCAAAACAGATTGGCCTCCAATAATAACGGAATTTAAGAACGATCATCAATGACACACAGGTAATTAATGTTGAAGCATATAATGCATACACGGGCCTTTTGTACTTTATTCAACTATCGTCCCAAAAATTGTGACCTATGAGTTATGTTTTTGTGAATAATACCGTGCGGCTCAGAAAATCACAACAACCCTCTGTTTTTATTAATAACTAACACCACTGGCCAAAAGTATTGGCAACATTCAGAAAACGAATTTCATATCGCCAATTGATTTCAAACTAAACCAAGGATTCTTGACCACTCAATAACGTATTTAAATTCCGAAGTTGTGTTTTTCAAAACAGTGGTTAGGGATAAAAAGTATCTTAAAAAAAAAAAAAAAAAAAAAACGGTGATTTGATTGTCACGTTCCCCTAAATATGCGGATAAAAGGAACAGCGAACGATAAGTTGTCGATTGCACTCCAGAAGAAATACGGACACATACACAAACGATATGGCTTCAAAACAGCTCCCACTTAATGGATTGTTAACAGTTTCATTCAAAGGGTTTACTTGACATTTATGGGATAAAATCAGTGTTGTGTGAGGACCGGAAACGAGATAAAGTCATTGGAAACAGTGGTCTTCGCACTAGTGTGAGAAATCCGAGACACCGTTAAATGCAATTTTAATGATACCTCACGTGGTTTTACGTAAAATCATGTGGGGTTAAATACGCGTTCGACATTACATGAAACAAGCTGCACAATGTCACGGTGCCTTTAAAATTGGTTTTCAGGGTATCACGTGTCCTCTTTCTTTCTTGCCATTTAAACTTCCGATCCAACGTGGCGAACGTTGTCCAATCTTTTATTGACATCATCTAATACCGGTCCCTACAACACACACCCACACCAATTTTCGCCCTAAACAGTTAGAGTAGACCGCTGACAACTCGTTAGATTTTCATTTAGCGAGCTATTCGCAGCCCTTTTGACGTTCCTCGCCTGTATTCCTTCTTGAGTACAATCCGGCATGTTATCATTAGCCAGCTTTCTTTAACACTCCTTAAGGGATAAAGAAAAATCAAATTTAAACGTTTTGGTTCGCCCGAACTTGACTCCTGGAAAACAACCATCTGTTTGAAAACCCCCCACTTTGGAAAAAAAATAAAAAAAATAAAAAAAATAAAAAAAATAAACAAATTTTAAATCAATTTTGTGACTATAAATTGCTTTTTTGCATGTTTTGCAGTACTTATGGCCTGGTGTATAACATTTTAGTTGATAAGTTGTTCCTAGGTCATAAGTATGGCCTCCATTTTTCCTGATTGAGGCTTTTTGAAGATGATTATTTTTGTCAATTTTTATTTGAGAAACGATGTTTCTCGACAGGACAGAGTATTTTGTACTATAAAAGAGAGAAAGGGGAATACCCTAAGTTTTTTATGCTAAGTGCACCTGTGTTTAGGGAATTTGCAACAAGTGAGGTGGGGAAGTGGGGGATTCCCTCCCCAAGAATCCTACAAATTTAGTAACTGTCTCAGCTTGTTTATGCTTGGAAAAAGATCAAAACATGGCAATATTCTGGGATTCCCCCCACAGAAGTTATATATAGAATGAGATGTAAATTTAGAGTGTTGAAAGCGGATTGATGGTGCAAGGGTCAAACCAATACAATTTTTTCTGCATCAGACAATGATGTAATATCTATGTTTAGACTGGGATTTTTGTGAAGTCATAATCTAGGAAGATTGAGCTAAGTCTCGGAGGACGCCGTCACAGTTGCATCGGCTATACAGTATGGATAGGTAGTTTTATCTAGCAATATTGGTAAGATTTTTGCTTCAAGCACGACAGTGCCAGGATTTATTTATATGTTTCAATATCCATGTGGCAGTGTGCTGTAATTAGTCTACTGTCGGCTTTGAAGCAGAAAGTTGCTGGTATCAAAATAGATTCCAAATTGTGGACAGATAGAAGATCGTGGTGATTGTATCTTGGACTGATACTGTGGATTTTATTATCGTCGTCAAGGGACTTATTTATCCTTGGCGGTCGTGAACTGCTGGACAAGATTACCTTCAGGACTGAGAAGATTCCCTTGGGATATAATACCTGATGATTTTTGTATGAAACTTGTGCGCTGTCATTTTTGAGTCCTTCATCGCTGTGTTTTACTACTAATTGGTTGAACTGCACACGCTTTCACAGGCCGGACACAAGTAAACCATAAGTAATCTGAACTATTGTGTATATGCAATTTTGTTTGTTACATCCCAAATTCTTGACCAAATCAAGTAAAGATGGGTCGATAAAACTGTTTATTATATATAATTTAGATCAGTTGTGCACAGGCCATATTATTTGTGTTGAAAGTCTTTCTGACCTTAACTCTACGAGCCGTCATAACAGAATGGGTTGGGGGCTCTGTCCTGGGATTTGAATTGAGATGACTTTGAGCCTTATTGTTCAGAACTTACACATTAAAGTGTGAAAAATTTTGTAACATTGTGCACATTTTAGCATCCAAAATTTTGTGTGTATTTACATGTACAATTGTAGTTTGGTTCAAGTTAGTATATTGTGTTGTGAGTAAAAACAAGTTGAGTTGATCCAGAGTGTTCATAGGGGAAATAACTTGGGAGAAATTTTATGAGCTGAGAAGCCTGAGTTTAATGAAACGAGCCAAGCATTTAAGACTGGAGGCAAAACTGCCTGAGAAAGCAGATCATCAAAATATTTGGATTGTGAAAAGGTTTGTCCCCGAGATTTGGGATAGTTCATATTGGATAGGATAGAATATGTTTCTTGAACAGGGCACAAGTGATCCGTAAAATTAAAGGAGATTGAAATGAAAATGCAATTGGGAAAAAGACAAAAATGGAAATAGAACGAAACAAAGCGAAATAGCATGCAAATTCCATAAGGAACAAAAGAAAAGGAATTGTACTAGAGAAAGTAACGTTTCAAATGCAATGCAAAAAGAAATGCAAACAAAAAGGAAATGAATTGCAAAATGAAATGAAACAAAGTACATGGAAAATGGAGATGACCAGAAAGACTAGAACTCAACTAGAGTTTAGAAACTTGAACACAGGCTAGCTCATCCGACTCTTCAAGAAATCTGGTTTTGATGTCGCGAAAAATATTCGCCTGGTTTCCAAATTTCAAGAACAAGAGTAGACACTACTTCTTAACGTGAGAACAGTGCAATAGCTTGTCAATGGCCCAAGTATCTTGGACCAATTGCTACAGTCAGTGTTCATTGGTACAAGGCGCGAGAAATATTCGTCATGTATTCGAAAAGATGTAGGATAATGACGAGGTTAAGCAGGCAAGTGCTCAAAGCATATGAATTGGTGCCAGCGGCATATAGACCAGAATTCAGGTCTTGTCAGAAAAGGGATGACCAGACCCACGTACAATTTGCCCGTGTAAAGAAGCAAATATTTGAAATCCGCTGGCTTCCTTCAAAAGAAGTCGGGGCGAAATTTTTGGTCAACTAGGGAGTTGATGTTAGTTTAAGAGTTCAAACCCCCAAACAGTGTCACATCCAATATAAAACACAATCTGGATAAAACCAAATTGACAATTTTGCGTGAAGCGCCGTAAAGGCCGACTGATTATGCATTGACCAAAATATAGATCATACTAGTAGTCTAGCGGCAGAATTTACTATGTACAACAAGTACAACTAGTCGGGTTCTAACAAAGCCGTCCTCATGGTCAAGCACTCAGGAGGGAAATCCCAGTCAGGTTGCCATGAAAAGGGGAGTAAAAGTAATGGTGCTAATCCGAAACATTGGATGGACCCAAATCACAGTTCACATGCAATCACTGTAGAAGCCAGGACATACAAGTCCACGGTGTTTGGGATATACATGGCGATCCACCCAAAGGGAGGGGCCAAAATGATCAAAAACCAATAGGATTTTGTGCATTTACTTTGTGAGGTCAAAGTCATTCTTCTGTTAAACAAGAAATCCCCCCAAAAGGTGAATTGACACAGAAAAGTTAAGGGATGACTTTCAGCCTTTTTGTTTTGGAGGGATTTGTGGCACGGTTCATATGATGTTTTAGATTTCGCAAACCCATTAAATTCATGCGGGACACGTGCTGCTCGCAGTCCTGATATTTGGAAGATCACATCCATTGAATAATTGAGAGTTCCACAGGAACTAGTCCATTGATTCAGGGGATAGGAATAGATTATGTATTAATTGTCCCCCTTCACAAAAAGGACTTTGAATCAGACTTGGTTTTCTGGAACTTTCACAATTGGTGTTAGACAAGAACTCTCCCCAGTTAAAGGGTATCCATGTTGTAGGGGGAATGATTTGGCAGGGGGAAAAAGTACTCCCAGATCCCATAGTTCCCAGGTGCCCTGTAAAGTGGATAAATTTGATGAGGAACCGAAAGTTTTCTCCCAGCTATGTGCATTAAACTAGGTCATGACCCAGGAAAGCCTCACGGAAACAGTGAGATCAGTGATGAATCAAATAACCTCACTATATAGATAGGAGCGTTAATCTTGTCCCAAATTTAGAGGACTAATTTCTCTCAAAAATGGAGGAATTTGGAGGGTCATCTTCCCTCTTCCGGGGAGACTAAATTCCCTGTTTGTATGAAAATCACAGCCCCCTGACAACAACACCAAGTGACAACTGGTAAACAACCAAAATCCAGCCGCTGAGCAATGAAGATGGTTAGGACTTAAAGAACCTTTCAGCCCATGACAACCTGGTAAATGAGCAGCACAATGACCTAGCACTTAGGAAGTTAGGTGAGAGAGCAATTGTCGCAACAGGAAGCCGAAGCAAAGTCCTGTATGTTTCTACAAACAAAATGGTGTTCCTCATGAGAAATGGCGGCCACCCGATGTACGTGTAGATGAGGATGGAAGGTTGTGGCATCAAATTGTTGTGTCAAAGGTATACCCTAGGAAGTATAGGCATAGGGAGCCCAGGAAGTCCCATGGCAGAACTTAGAGGTTTGAGAAAAACCATGACAACCCATTAAGGAGTCATTTTTGTGGCCTACACTCCGAAAAGATGTGTCTGAGTATTGTAAGACTTGTCCACACAGGTCAAATTGTGGGCAGCCCCAATCAGTAAATTCCTACTGCTCCCTTGCAAACCATACCATGCATTTGATGAGCCTGTAGTAGGGGTTTTAATCAGATTGTGTAGGTGGGGCCACTTCCAAAGACCAAGTCCAGGCATATCAGTATTTACTGACCATCATGGTTGTGCTTCCACAGCATTCCCTGGAGGCTATACCCTTAGAATATGAGGGCACAGAATTAGTGAAAGCTCTAACAAAAGTGTTTTTCACCTTAGTATGGCCTTTCCAAATCAATTTCAGTCTGATCAAGATCAATTTCATGTCAGGTTTGTTTTCCAACAAGTTAGGGACCATTTTGGGAATTTCCCAGGACAGTTTTCTTCAAGCATACCACCAGATCCCAGGGGGCCCTAGAAAGTACCACCAACTTGAAACCAATTATCAAAACCTATTGTTTTGAATTTTGTGAGAGGGTTGTGATGAAGGTAGTTCCATCTCCTAGTTATTTGCTACCATGGAGGCTGTACAAGAGTCCATTAGATTAGTCCCAATTTTGAGTTGGGTTTTGGTCAACAAAGTACGGGACCATTGAAACTACTGAAAAGAAAAGTGGGTTGTGTGAACATCCTGATTGAATTTGGTTAGACTATGTGGTCTCAATTCAGACACGGCTCCCAAAGAGCCACTGTAAATTGCCAAACAAATCCTCAAACAAGTCAGAGGCAAAATGAAAACTGGTAAAATGACAAAGATGCGAAGGAACAGAGTATTCAAGCCAGGTTGATAGAAGTTTTTGGCACTTTTTTCCCAATACACAAGGGCATCCGTTGCAAGCCAAGTATTCTGACCATATTAGATATAGAGAAAAAGTGGGAGACCTTGACTATTGGATCAAAACACCAGGTGACGTAAAGTCGACAATTATTCACATAAATAATGCTCAATGAAAGAGATGATGACAGAAAGCCTGCATGTGTAATTTCATCCAGAGTTGGTGATGAGTGTACAAATGAATACATCACAAGTCCAGAACCTGAACAAAACAGCACTGTAAACACAGAAATGATTTATGGTGTCAATTTGCAAAATTCCTGACATACTTGCCAATTTAGACAAGAAATTTGGTCCACCTCCCACAAGGTCAACAAGTGCAATTGAAGAATTAAAATTCATGATGGGAAAACATATTTCCTATGTACCCAGTGAGACAATGTCATAATCAGGACTTGATTTCGGCGTTTTCAGAGCCAATCAAATTGCAGCATCTCAATGAGCCAAGTAGCACGTGAATTGGGAAATTCAGATCCAGTCAAGCTGCACTTTGATGCATATGGGTGAACAATGTACCCTATACTAATTATGAATTGTATTTCAATTAAATTGTGTGGATGATAATTTAGAAACCCCACCTGACAAGAACTTTACCTGCTGGAGTTTTAACTCTACAAGATACATCTGGACATAGAACATATCACGGAAAGATATGTTCTTGGCATATTCCCTTTGTCCAGAATCTGCTAAATTTTGTTCAGAAATTTTATATTACAACTTTCCAAATTGGTAATAGAGACTGAAGGCAGCAAATGCAAGAACATTAATAGAAACAAGTGTACAATTTGGCACTATTTTAAACTGATGTAAAATTTAACCCCAAAATGGTTAAAGGTATAAAGCCAGATTTGAAAAATTTCATTCATTCAAATTTTTCTTTTTACGGGGGAGGATGTTTATAATGGCCTCCATGTTTCTTATTGGCTTTTGAAAGATATTAAATGGTTTCCCTCATTATTATTTGAGAAAAGAATTTTTTAAAAATTGAAATTCCTTATTTTGTTTTACTATAAAGAGAGAAAGGGGAATACCCAGTTGTTTTTTGCCTAATGCACTTGTTAAGATTGCACAATAGGGAAGTGGGGGATTCCCCAGAAGCCTAAATTAGTAACTGACTCAGCTTGTTTTATGCTTTAAAAAGATCAAAACATGGCAAGATCCTGGAAGTCCCCCACAAGTGTATATATATTAAGTGATGTATTGTAGATTGTGAAATCTGGATGTGATGGTGCAAAGGTCATGTTTTAGCATAAGAATGATGTATGTTCATTTTTAGACTGGGATGTTTGTGAAGTTCAGTATATATAGGAGGATTTTAAGCTAAGTCTCAGCGGTAAGCAGTTGCAATCAGCTATACGTATGGATAGCTAGTTTTAATCTACAATAATGGTAGATTGATGCTTTAACACACAGTGCCGGATTTTAATTATATGTTCAATTCCTGTGAGAGAGTGCTGTATTAGTCATACTGTCGTCTTGAAGCCGAAGTGCTGGGAATCAAAAAATAGGATTCCAAATTGTGGACAGATAGAATCGTGGTGATTATCTTGGACTGATACTGTGGAATTGTATTATCGTCGAGGGACTTAATTTATCCTTGTCGTCTTGAACTGCTGGACAAGATTCCCTTCAGGACTTAGAAGATTTTCCCTTGGAACTAATACCTTGAGAGTTTTTGTATGAATTGGTGCGCTTCAATTTTTTTTTTTGGAGTCTTCGCTGTGAGGACATTCATCGTTTTGAAACTCAAACGCTTTTCAACACAGGACACTAGTAACATAAGTAATCTTAACTAATTGGGTTATGCAATTTTGTTTTGGACATACCCAATTCCTTGGAACCAAATCATAAAGAGCATTAAAACTGTTTATTATATATAATTTAGATCATTTGGTGCCCAAGGCTCATTTATTTGTGTTTGAAAAAGGTATTTCTGACCTTAGATACTCTACGAGACGTCATAACACTAGCAACACAAAGTGCCATTGCACGAGTTCCTTAAACTTTCAGTATACAAATGTAGGTTTTTGTGTTTGCTGGGTTAATGGGTTGCATTGGATTTTCCTCTTTTTTTAATCCACAACAAAATCTTCTCATTTCTGCATCGAGAGTTTAGCCCTCATCTGAATGATAATCCATATCCGCACCATCGTGTGTAACTCTGCGAATGAGTCCCCTCATTGAACCGACTACGTAAAAAAATTGTACAGTACTCTTAATAAGCCAGTGTTAAAACCCGAGCAAATAATCTAACAAGTGATTAATTTATGTCTGATAGCCGGTTTTGAACTGTGTTTCGATTGTTTTTTTTGCAGTATTTGTTGAAATTGTAACTGTAATTAAAAATTTGTAATGAATGAATTTTAACATACTTACAAATTGTAGTTACGTCTACATGTCTAGTATTAAGGCTATACATTATAGAATAACTTTCGCCTTATACTATCACAATATTACATTATAGCTTTTTCGAATGATAATTCTGTGTTTGTTTTTTTCCCTTGAATTTTCCAATACGTTGTGAAAATGCCAATGCACCATGCGGTTGCTCTAGAATGAGTCTGATAGGAATATATAAGGCTTTCCGTCAAAACTGCCTTGTACGAGAACGAGCAATGTTTCTTCCAAAGCTCGTAGGCTCCAAATATTACGCAAATGGAAGCGTTTATAGCACCTTACAAATTTTATTGGAAGGTGTATTTGAAATATTCAGTTACACAAAGTGAGAGGTGTGGATATTTTAAAGTTACCTTTTTAAAATACCAAAGATGTTAACCTCTTTCATCGTCATGCTTTTACTAACTGTAGGGGAAACTTGTTATTTGAAAAAAAAACACAAACAGTAATATTATTAAGTAATATATTAACAATATGATGTCAATCTGTAAGTTTGCAGACTTCTGAAGTGGTATATAGATCCGCATTTTTATAGTATAATGACCGTCACGGTTTTACATTGATGGATTTTATGTAGATTTGCGGGGTTTATCTGACAGTGTATATTTACAGGAACTTACATTGTTAACCTTGTCCTTTGTAATTGCGGGAAAAACGCTGAAATCTATTTTTTATAGAGGTTTTATATTTTTATAAAATCCTGTACATTTGCAGATAAATCGTCGGCGAAATTACAGTTTTTTTTCTACCGGATGTACACATTCAGGAGTCTGTGAAATTACAGGTCAATCTTATGTCGGTTCATTTCCACAAGTGAATTTAAGCAGATTACCTAATACTATAAGTTTGATGACAATGGCAATTTTCATCGATACATGTTTGAATTGGGGTTGCATGTGCTTGTCTTGTTTAGTTTTGATGGGAGTGAAACCCCTATAGATTGAGGTATATCCAGTTTCGCACCACCAACATGACTCATATGTTTGCTATTTTCCCCACTACAGATCGCACTCCGGAAGACTTTTCAAAACCCTTAATAACTGCAGAAAAGAGCTGTAAGAAATAGTCCAGAAACTTTAGGTCTGTGTAGCAAGAAGGCCGAAATAAATACAGAGTATCCCAACATAAATGCAATCCTTGCAGTTGGTACTATAATTATGAAATTACTGAGAATTATTCATATTTATAGCAGATTCTAAATGCCAAACTAGTTTCGTACATCCTGTCCAATTTTTGTCTGATACGGTTCACTCGTTTTGAAAACAAAGGCTATGTAACTCGCTGTCAAATTACCCCATTCCAAGTTTTCCTTAGATCGTTGAAGCAGGTTCACCTACAAAAAATCTTCTGGTACGTATCCTGTCTTTTGTTTAAAAAAATAAAATACTAACATATTTGTCATTATTGTTTTATCCACGATCTTTTAACGTCTGTGCAGTGTTTTCCTCAACTCATATTTGGAATAGTAACTTGGCCAAACTTAAAGTCTGACTCAGAGATTTCGAAATATTATTTTTTTTGGTGTTAATGAAAAATAAACAGTCCAACTATAACTAAGATAGTCAAACCTAAAATCCAATTCCGAAATTTGAGATGAATCGGATTTTTTCCGTTTTTGATGCAGTAAACATTTATGTGTAGTATTACGTCCCATAGGATACCGTGTATAATAAAAGTTCCGGATCCGGATTTTAAAACAAAGTTGTGATTTTCTATATGAAGGAATTCGATTTAAGCTTAGCAATTTCACACAGTGATTAGTATATGTGCAGCATTATGACATGCAAAAACCGATTTTTTTGGAAATTGAGGGCGCCCCCTCCTCAGGAAATCTCTGAGTCGGCCTTTAAATGTTTTATCTTCAGTGTGTCTGATAAATCCGCGTGAATATTGTAAATTGCAGCGGAGGGATCAAATACCAAATGAATTAAATACCAAATGAATGGAAATAGTATGAATGTATGTTGAAGACTTTCTAGTTATAATATCGACCATTTAAAAGAAACGACAAACAGACACAAATAATCCCCTGAAAATCAAACTTGAGTTGCATCAAACACAATGTCAGATGTCATTGTGAACAGATAACATTTCCCTTATTTGTAAAAGACATGTTGGCTTTAAATGTTTAATATTTAATTTACAAGGTTATGCTGGGTAATTTGAACCAAACTTAAGTGGGTAAGTAAGAGCCAGAGAATAGAATAAGAACAACCTATGTACTTTAGCATGTCTTGATTGTGTATTCATCAGTCAAATTTGGAACGGCTTAAATTAATTGTGGCTTACGTACGTAATCGCATTTGTTCTAAAAATCAGATGAAATTTGAACAGTTAGGTGGGAAAAAGAATAGGCTTTACAAATATCTCGCAACATTTTAGCATTTTTAAAATAATTTTAAAATTATAGCCCCAACCATTTCTATTCATCTGGTATTTAATCCCTCCACTGCAATTTACAATATTCACACGGATTTGTCAGACACCTTGGAGATAAAACATTTAAGTTTGGCCAAGTCGCTAAGTTACTGTTCTTAATATATGTAGAGGAAAATATTGTACAGACGTTAAAAGACCGTGAATAAAACAATAACGACAAATATTTTAATAATTTACTTTAAAAACAAAAAGACAGGATTAGTACCAGGAGACCTTTTATTCAACTTTTCAAGATGAACATGCTTTAACGAGCTAAAGGCAAACTTTAAACGGGGTTACATAATAGCCTTTGTTTTCAAAACTATAATGAACCGTATCAGACAAATATTTGTCAGGATGTACGAAACTAGTTTGTCATTCAGAATCTGTTATAGCGGTAGAAGCTGCATTTTCAGGATAGTTTCATGATGTTGTAAGGAGCAACATATCAAATGTCTCCAAGAGTCCTCCTTGTGCAACATCTTGAAAAATTCAGCTTCTACTTATTTATTTCCGGGTGTTTTTTTTTTCTATATATCTGTGACTAAAATATTTAAACAACACTACAGATCGCACTCCGGGACACTTTTCAGAACCATTAATCTTTCATGATATGTGGAAACTTCACTTGGGAATTTTTATGTATAAACATTTTTCCGACCAACTTCCAACTATTTTCGAAATATGTTTTATACAGCTAAATAACTGTCATAGCCGCGTAGTACGAGACATTGTAATGCCTATTAGAACAACATTTGAATCCAAAGGAGTGAGGTCTACAGCTCCACCCCCTTTGGAACAATCTATCTGGTGATATTAAACGTGAAAAACATGTCCGCATTTTTAAGAATTCATTGAAAACGAGTTTTATCAGACCATGATTAATTGTATTACAACAAAGAATGAAAATCGTTTGTTGCAAATGGCAACATTTACCCATTATGCATTGAAAATAAGATATGAGATTTGGAAAAAAGAACTATAAATCTGTTGTACTTTTACCATGTGTTAGATTTTTGTAATGTGTAAAATGGGCCGTTGGCCTTGTTTACTTGAATAAATCTTCTCTTCGTGAGTAGCTGAACTGAACTGAACTATAGGAGTATTGTATTGCATTATTATATTCATCATATTATTGTATTGTATATAACTGCATGTCTGATTTGTAAATGTGTTCTCGTTACAGGATTACCACGTCTGGCTTTTTGGCCTTTTGGTATTCTCCTCTATGTCATGACCCATTTGTACAATATAGTAATGTATATCCTTAATACTATGTCTTGACGTGGAAATAAACATTAAACATAACATTGATCATTTGTTACACAGAGGTAGTCGTTGGAGTTTTGTTTCCTAATAATAATAATCATAATAATAATAATAATAATAATGAACATCAGCTTTATATGGCGCTTTTTGCTGTAAATAGGCTCAAAGCGCTGCACCTATTATTATTTAGCTGCCAGAAGGTACTATATAGTTTCATGTTGCATCCAGCCAAGCGCACATCCCTATCAGACTTCCTCATAACAGCTCCCCAGATTTTGCTGGGTCAGCGAGGCTACTCGACAGTTTTGTAACACGACTAACCAGCCGGAGGGGAGGGGTGGGGGGGGGGGTTGAAACCCCCATAGATTTTCCATACCCAACTCCCAATGGATAGCTATGGGTATCTTTTATCCAGTGAAAACAAAATAAGTACCAACACTTTCCAAGAACCTTGCTTCTTTGACGTCGCGGCACCCTTGCATTTCGTGAAATCAGTTTCGTGTACAAAAGTATAAGAAAATTTGACTTTTGGCTAATATCACACAATCGATCAATTCTTACCGGATTTTTGGCTAAAATAAGAAAGAAAAACACAAGTTTAAGTTTTATTTCAAAAACACGAAAACCTTTACCGATAAGAGAAACATTATGGTGTAAAATTTACACAGCAAAGTATAGGAAGCTTCACCTCCCATCACCACATACACAGTTTCTCTTTCTAAGATCTTACAAACAAGGCTTTCCAAATTATTATTTTTCAATGTCCTGTCCTGCCTCATGTAGGACTGTGGATTTATATCGGTGATAATCTTAGTTGTCTTAAAATAGACGCTTACATATGCACTTATCACCATAATCGAAAACATTAAGTCTGGACTCGAGATTTCGAATATTATTTTTTTGTGTAATAATAAAAAATATCAACTAAACTACAGATTGTAACCAAATGCACAATTCCTAAATTTGAAATCAAGGATTTTTCGTTTTGATGCAGTAAAACTTTATGTGTAATACTTACGGTCCCATGGATACTGTGTATAACAAAATTCGGATCCGGATTTTATAACAAAGTTTGAGATTTCTATTATGGAAGAAGCGATTAAGCTTAGCATTTCACACAGTTGATTAGTATATGGATAAGCATTATGTACATGCAAAAAACAAACAACCATTTTTTTTTGGTAACAATTGAGGGCGCCCTCCTCATGGAAATCTCTGATTCGGCCTGTAAGGCCTTATGAAGCGTATGGAGGTCGATGAATTTGAAAGAAAGACATGCACTGTTAGTCTAATATTGGTTACCATCGCTTAAAGATGTACTGTTGGAAAAACTTTTGCAAAAATAACGCAAGTAATAGGTTAAAGATAAATCGGAAATCGGCGTACCAATAAGGGATTGATGGAAAAAGACAGAGTGACCCGATACTCTTCGGATGCCCTGGCTAGAACCTTTAATGACAGCAGGTTTGAAAAATGAAAGGAAAATTGGCTATATATTTTATCATCAGAGCCTGGCTCCTTCGCTCTATCATTACTTCAGTTTGTTGCGTGATTCACATACGGGTTGAATAATTTCAATGAATGAACACTGACGAGAAGGTTAAACAAAATGACGCAGCAGACAATTTGTAAAAGACTAACCTACACAGCGTTGGTGAAAACAGGAGTTTTTTGACATTTCGGAAGGTATACTTGCTGTGACACATTTTCGACGTACAATATTAAAGAACTATAAGAGCAGTAATTCACCATTCCATTTAGGGAGAAATCAAAACAAACGCAGCATTTGTTTGGCAATATCTGGATTAATTACAAAACATATTGACCACATTATACCTTAATATTAAGCACAAAAGGTTTGCCCCTCCATAATTTCAGATGATAGTAAATCTAAGGGAAATGCGTCTTTAGGTTGAAACAAGGCTATGCGAAATACGGGCAATTTTATCGGCAGGATTTCGTACTGTTTTTTTTCCCCTGACGACTTAAAATATGAAACAAATGTCAACAATGCGAGCTTTTTAAAAGTTAAAATACGGTCTTCTGAGATGAATGTTTTCCTTTGGCTTGCATGAATGTCATCTTTCATGTTTTTCTTTCATTTCTGCATGGAACAAATTGCTTTCCTTCCATGTGATATGACGAAGTTTAGAGATATATCATCATAGGGAGTCCTTTGAATTACATTCGGACATTCGACAGTCATCAAGGGATATAATATGTTTCTTGCACTAGAACGATGTAGTTGAGCTGTTAAGGGGGATTTTCTGCCAGAATCGTTCAATTTTTGAAGAAAGCATGAAATTTTGTACATGACTTCTATAGCATCAGAGGTTCCGAAAAAATAGACCCAAACATATTACGCCCCCTGGAGGCCGCCATATTGCATTTCCAAAATGGCTGCCAAAATAACCGTTTTTAGCCATAATTCCTTTTCTACAGCACCTAGAAGCAAGATTCAAGTGTCTATACCTATGTTTTTCATACCAAGGAACCCTTTGGTGGTCTTATAATTTTCATCAAATGGTTCCATCATTGAATTCTTAATATGGCCGCAATAATTAGCCAATTCGGTGAAGTCGAGACGTCAACTGGCCGCAAAAGCCCTAAATTTCATGGATTCTCGTGATATGTTAGGGGTGCCACTGCCTACGGGGAAAGACCTTTTCCGAGGTGGTCTCCCATGCAACCTTGCCATCAAACAATGCACTCGAGCTGTGGGCTATCTTTCTGCTGCCGCAGCACTGTGACACTCTGACCAGAGGAAAAGTAATCTTTGTCCAATGCGACAACATGACGGTAATGACATACATCAACAAGGAGGGAGGACAAGAAGCCCCAAGTCTCTGCAAGTAGAGTGGTGCAGGCAACGGAACATTGCTCTGATAGCGTCCCATGTAATGGGTTGGAGAACATCCTAGTGGACACCCTCTCCCGGAAGGGCACAAAGTGCCAGGCTACAGCGTCTCCATGTGGACCTATTTGCCTCCGCCGTGAATCACCAGCTTCCGACGTTCTACTCGTGGAGTCAAGATCCCCTCGTTGCGATGATACCAAGAGTCTTTAAGAAGGTTTCTCAGTCCGACAGCTGCCTGGTTCTGCTGGTAGCACCCATGCGGCCATCGACTGTGGTTCCCACGGCTGCTAGAGCTGCTAGTCAAGGACCTTGTCTTTCTCCTTCAGGACGGGGATCTGGTAAGCGGTCCTCCAGCCGACCCGTTCGTCCCAGGGCATACCATCCGCGCTCTCAACCTGACTGTCTGGCGCATTTCCTCCAATTGTACATTCAGACGAGACGTTCTGAACAGACTACTGCGCTCCTTGCTCAGGCAGGGTGGAGAATCTTACGATTCACGACTCCGCCGGTTCTATATATGGTGCGCCAATCGATAGATCGATCCGCTGTCTTCGTCTGTAGGGCACATTAGGAATTTCCTAATAGAAATCTTTCACAAGGGTTTTGGTGCCCAAACAGTCGGGGTGCTGACCCACCGCGATTGGGGCACTCCATCGGGGTTTCAGAGCCGACTCAGTTGTCTCTAATAGCCCGATTCTCACGAATCTGCGGAATAGCATGTTTTCGGCACTTAATCCGGTTTGTTCACTCACTGTTATCTGGTCGTGTGACTTCGCTAGTGCTCCAGGTCTTACGTCTTAGGATTTTGAGCCAGAAATTTGAGCCACTAAGAATGTCAGTCCCTCTTTTTTCTGATCTGCCTAGGAAGACAGCATTTTTCGAGGCAGTCGCCTTGGGGCGGAGGGGTTTCCAAATACTGCCTTGTTCATTGGTAGCAGCATGGCGTGTCGCCCTCCGCTCAGGGCAGGTTCTCTTACAAATAACCGACCTTGCCATTGTTCAGGGCCAACACCCAGTGTTTCTCCAGGACCATTGCATTAGCTGGCAGAACGAGTCAGATAAACCTTGGTGCCCACACAAAAGTGGTATCAAGCATATACTGAAAGGCTTCGAGACCAAAACAGTTTTCATATTCCTCGGCCCCAAATTTCCCCCCAAATAGGGTCTTTTGTGACAGTGTTAAAATTTTCACAAAATATTGGGTCTTTGCGTAAAAGTGGGTCCTTACAGCCGCACATCCGCGTCACTTCCACAATAAGGGCACCCCTCCCCCGGTGATAACGTATCAAAGACCGTCGTATATTTCCTCTCAGAAGTGAAAAGGGGATAACGGTAGCGATCAACACCTACGCTGCGTGACCTTAAGACGCCCCCAGTTCCATGTTTATCACCGCAAGTCCCTCGGGAAGATTGTATTCTTTACCATTTGGAAAACATTGGGTTAAGGAACGATTCACCATGTCGATTCACCGCGTGTTGGCATAGAGGTTTTCTGTTCGGGCCAATGAGAGCAACTGCTAGAAAATCGTATTTTTTTGAATTGAAACTCTTGCCGCGATCTTGAAATCCAATAGGGTAGCCATCTGAAGAACAACTTATGATCACTGGAGATCTGGGTTCAAAATCATGGCTACAACAGCCTGAACTTTTAATCAGAACTGCTACAGAACTGGAAATAATGGTCTAAAAAATGGCACCTTTGACAGCCATTTTTAAAATTTCATGCGGCAATCTTGAAATTCAATATGGCGCGCCTCCACATTAAAATCGCAACAGGTTCAGTGGTATCAAAACATAGGTTTAACATACCTCAATTGGTTTTAGTTCTGCTGTAAAATTAAAGATATGGGGCCAAACAATTATTGGATTTTGGCGGCCATTTGGAATATGGCCATAATGGCGGCACCAGGTGGCGTATATTTTTGTGTCTTTTTTTTTTCGAAAACTCTGATGCTATAGCAGTCATGTACAATCAGTTTTTCATGCGTTCTTCAAAAAATTACGATTCTTATGCTTAACAGCTACTACTATATGGAAGGTACCCAATGTTCTTTATATCAATTGAATGTTAAGTGAAAAATACATATAGAAATATTTGTTTTAAGGCATTTTATAATTGCCCATAGTGGTTGAGAGAATGAGAACATGAATAACAACAGATTGGAAAGATCCTAGTGAATTAGATACCTACACATTCGATTCAGATCTAGATGCATATCTCTCGTATATTGGTATGTTCAGATAGATAGGTTGTTAAATTACCGATACAAAAATAGCACCTGCCCGTTATTAAATACTTCATTAACTGATTTATTAAAAAAATATTTTTAAACTATAATATCAAATAACGCTTTTGGCAATGACATATTGGTTTGTAATGTCACATCTTTATCTTAATTTTATGAAGTACGACTTTGATATTTAAAAATCACTGCAACTAAAGCGGCTGGCACAATCAACCACCCTCGAACAGAGATTCAAGCACAGCGAACGTAACTTGACATTATTATATGTTTGTCTCCTCATTTTAAAATTATTGTTAATACAGAAATCCTGTCATTACAAACATCCGCGAAGTTGGTGATCAGGTTTCACGAGTGACCCCGAAGTTCACAAAGTCATCAAGAGGTCATTTGCGTATAAGCCCCCATGACCACCAAATTTAGTCAAAAGGAAATCACTGAAACCTGTACAAAAAATCATAAGGTCAAAGGTCAACACACATAGGTTAACGCCTCCACACTGGGGGGGGGGGGGGGGGTGCACTAGGGACACGTTGTCTGTCCCGTCTATGAATTCTCGTTTTTGCCCTTGACATTGGGATATATTTGACCTGATGTAAGGAGGACAGTCTGTTATCATGGGTTCAGAGTGAACCAAAAGATCGAAGACCATCTTTGAGTCATTTGCCGAAAAAATGCCCTACGACTACCTAATCGTGTCTAAAGGATCGCTGACCTGAGCACAAAACAACTCTGAGGTCAAGGTCAATTAGATATCATCCAGCTGGGCAAGAAAGCCAGATAATGCCGAGAGCCGGGTGACCGAGGAGGAGGGGTGTTCCTATCCACACGTGTATAATTCATTAGCCTAGATTCCTTACGTATCTACTGTTTCACGTTAATGTCCAGTGACCAAACTAATATGAAATGAAAATCCAAATGAATGCCCAAATAAATAGTTCGCTGTGGTAAGGATCTAATTCTAAACAGAATATTTCAGAAAACCAATGTAAATGGCTGAATTGTCACAGAAGATTCATAGTTGTCATGCGTTTTCCTGAAAGGACAATGTAGTGACGACAAGAGGAGGGCTCAAGGGGAACACAAAACATTACAACGACTTTCTTACTTCCCACAAATCCGCAGAATCAAGCCATGTTTGACCTAGAAAAGTGCGACATTTTTTTTTTGTGTTTTTCTATAATTTACGTACCGAAATCATCGTCGCAAATGAGAGATAGTACAGTACAAAATGTTACATTAAGTGTCATTCTTATAAAATAATTACAAAATAAGGGAAAAATTAAAACGAAACGATTACATAATGCCGTTGGTAGATTCGTGTGTCCTGAATGATGATGCTGTAGTTAAACCTGTCAAATACGTGACAAATCATGCCGTTCACAATTTTTTGAGGACATGGGCCTATGATAATATCACTGATCTTAGCACATTTTTTTTCTCTGGCGGGGGGCGGTTTTTTTTTATTTTTCTTAAAACTTTGGCATATTGTTTTTCAAGAGTGAGATTAGGAAGTAGTGAAATTATGACGCATTTTTGTACGTCTTCGAATATTGAATTACTACGCTGGGGCTACCCTCAATTTAAGTAAAGAATATGAACCAGTTTATTACTTTAACAATTACTGTGAGTTTTGGCATTAGTAGAATGTCCCGGTGGAATATTTTGGACATAGGTCGATGACACGTTTTAGACAAACTCAATATTATTATGGCAGTCAACCTCATTACCAGAACAATTAAAATGCTAGACAAAGTTCTAATATAAACCTGATTATCGTAAAATTTCCGTGAAACATGCATTACCCCTTTTGAAAATTAATAATGTATATGTCAAAATTGTATTAGAGTAAAGTCGATAGCAATATAAAACAAGCCTTCATAGAAACAACCTATTTACAGGGTGACATCAAACAAAGAGCCAAGACCCAAAACCAAAGCCCCAAGACCCCTCAAGTATAAAACAAAGACCCCACCTAACTATAACACACAGACCCCAACTATAACAAACCAAAAGTACCCACCCCCTCACTCTAAAACAAAAAGACCCCATCAACTAAATATAACACGACCCCCACCTAACTAATAAGACAGACCCACCTAACATAAAAACAAAGAACCCCCCCCTTCAAATATAAAACAAGACCCCCTCAACTATAAAACAAAGTCCCCCTCATCAACTATAAACAAAGACCCTCAACTATAAACACACAACCACCCCCTCAACTATAACAAAGACCCCACCTAACTATAAAACAAAGAGCCCACTCAACTATAAAACAAAGACCCCACCACCCCCTCAACTATAAAACACGCTCTCCTCTGTGGGCAAAAAGAGCGTGGCCTAGCGGTTGGGTGCTTGCCTCTGGCGCAAAATTTACTACCATCAAATTTCCCGTTGTTCGAATCCCGGTGGGTTCCCGTGGCACTTGCTGGGATTTAATTCGGGTAGCGAGTCAAATTCGGTGGATTTGCTATGTATACCCAGCCTATTGATTAAATACAGAATACCGCTCTCTCCTCCATTTGCACTTGAATTGGGCACTGGATCCTGAAAGCACTCCCGGTCCTTCGGAGGGGACCGTTAAGCCGTCGGTCCCGTGTTCAGAGATATCACCACTGTACATGTACATCGGCAGTCAGTGGTCGATAAGAGTAGGTGTAGTACCCTGACTGTTCCCAATCCGCCCAGCCTGAAATAGCGGCCATGTTAGGAGCGTCGTATCATGGATACACGCGGCCCCGGATCAGCCCACCATTAAGGTAAATCCGGACACCGACCACAAAGCCATTACCAATGACCTATGTTGATACGAGCAACAAAACAAAACTATAAAACAAGACCCCCTCAACAACTAGGGCAAGACCCCTCAACCAGGCTAAGATAAATTTTCTTTTTGATCGGGCAGAGCTGGTCAACTTTAACTTGCCCGAATTAATGCCGAAAATAATATATGTGAGAGTACCGTCAATCATTGGCGTAGCCATGGGGCAGGGGGGGGAGAGCACGTGCCGCCCCCCCCCCCAACTGTAATGCTTCCGTCTGTACATAACGGTCCGGTCGGTACCCCCGGTCGGTACATTTGTCTAAAAATCTTGTAAGGCTTGTTGTTTTGAGCGCGAGGTGCATGATATGATACAGAGATGGTTCATAACAAATGTTTTACTGCGCTGATGGTCAAATAAACTACTTTACTGACTTATCTTACGTATTGGGATGTTGATGTTGCATTTGTTGGAGGCGAACAGTAAAACCGGGCCGGGAAAAATTGTTTGTTGGTACGCAATACACGTGTCGGGTACATTCACAATCTGTTCCCCCTCGTCAACAAAATCGGTGCTACGCCACATGTGCAGGTGTTTTTTTTCTTTTAGTTCTTTCTTTGCGATATCAGTTAGTTATCGTCTTTATTTTGAGATGTACATGCTCCATTGTCATGATCCTCATCGTGCCCAATTCAGCTTTTTGCATGACTGAATCTATCCATGACTGAATAATCTCTCATTTGGGCCGAGAATTTCCCCAGCCAGCTAACCTTGGACACAACACAAAAGTGAAACAATATTTTTTGCTAAAAAATTAAAAAAAACATTTTTAACAACAGCGGTATGGAGCGGAGCTGACGCGGTCGAGTACAAACATGTGCGTCTTATGGTTTATGCAAATGACTCCCTGAGTAGTGCGCCAAAACAGCTGGTTAAGGCCAATCCCGGTACAGTGATCCTCCCCCCAAATCAGGTTTACACAAGCTGTGTTGGAAACGGAGTCTGACGAAGGTCCGAGTAACACACAAAACACGTCGTTTATGTTGTATAAACACACCTGACTCCCTGATTATGCGCAAAACACAGCTGTTTAGTCTCAATCCTGGAAGGTATCCCCCCCAAATCATGTTACAACACACAAGCTTTGTTGGGCGGAGCTTGACGAGTCGAGTCAAACAAATAACACAGCTTGGGTCACTATAGCCGACCCGCGCCGCGAGTAAGCATCTTCAAGTTTGACAGAACACTACTGTTTTTGTTTCAAAAACTGTTAAATACGTGCCACATAAACTATTAAAGCTTTCGTTTACAGCTGTAACAACACAGCTTTTTCAAGAATTTTCCTTTTCTTTCTTCAAATCCCGGGGGGGTCCCAATTGTGTCAAAGGTGGATATGATGCGTGAACATGGCCTTTCAAAACAAACCCTAAACACGTATTTTCACCGACTAAAAACAGACCCTAAACAACCCTTAACAAGTATTTTTCTCTGTTAATTATACCCTCAACAAGTCCGCAATGCATTGAATCGTAAATATAACTCTAAATTATCTTTCGTTGCTTTTAATTCCCAATTTCCGATTACAAACATTTTTGGATGAATTTTTGAGACCCATCTTATGAGATTAATCATGAGACAATTTCAGGGTTAAAAAAAACATAACCCTTTTTTTTTTTTTATTCCATATTGCTTGTTTTTGACCAGAACCCTCAACATGTCTGCACTGCGCGCGCGGTACATCGCCTGTTGGAAAAAGACAACCCTTTTTTTATTAAACGGGACGTAAACACGCGTTGTGTCTTGATTCCCGCTCATATCCTCCGTTGAACCAGTGCCCCCCCCCCCGGGCTCATACTTAATACGTTTAAACCTGTAATTTTGTATACTTTAAAGGGCGTGGACTGCCCATTCTTAAATAATTATATTCATCACATTTATGATATGATTTCCGAACATCCTCGACCTACCATGCACATCGTCTAGCATCGAAAACTTGAAACTTGTGAGAAAATCAAATCAAATGCGCAATCAACCCGCTTTTTTTCAGAGTTACGGACCGATGAAAGTAGAAAAAAAGTTTGAAGTAGATCACGAGACAGGTTGGTGTCGCGTGATATATCGTGTCGTCATTGCAATAAAAATCCCACTAACATTTCGTCAATATAAATGAATCCATCCATAACTTTAAAATTAAGGAACAGAAGGTTGGTTTTTGGCAGGAATGTCAATTCGATAAAATGGGTAAGTAATGCACATGTATATGCGAATGGAGATTTTGCAAGGAATTCAGAATTAGGAGGTTGGGTCTTTGTTTTAGTTGAGGGCGTCTTTGTTTATAGTTTCGGGGTCTTTGTTTTATATAGTTTGAGGGGGTCTTTTGTTACGTTTTGAGGGGTCTTTGTTTTTATAGTTGAGGGCTCTTTGTTTTATAGCGGAGGGGGTCTTTGTTTTAATGTTGAGAGGGTCTTTGTTTATGTTTGAGGGGTCTTTGTGTTTAGATTAGGTGGGTCTTTTCTTTATAGTTGAGGGGTTCTTTGTTTTATAGTTGAAGGGGGTATTGTTTTTATAGTTAGGGGGACTTTGGTTTTTGTGTAGGGGGTTCTTTGTTTCGTTGATGGGTCTTTTTGTTTTTATCTTTCGGTGGGTCTTATTTTTTCTCGTTGACGGGACGGCGTTCTTATAGTTTATATAGTTGCCGGGGGTCTTTGTTTTATAGTGAGGGGTGTTTGTTTATGTTGCGGGGGTGTTTGTTTTTAAGTATGAGGGGGGTGTTTGTTTATAGTTGAGGGGGTCTTGATTTTGTTTTATAGTCATCCCTATTTACAAGATGATGCGGTCTAACGGTTATATAGTTCGCGCTGGTTGTTGGTATAAATGCATAAACTCCTCATTAACCTTTTTGTGACCTAATTTTGAAATTTTGGAAAATTGAGACAAATGAAAAAAGAAATATCTGTATCAATCTTGTCCTGTTATAAATGCGACACGTATCCACTCATCACTGGTACATCTCCAAATGTGTGTGAATTTACCAGAAGCCCCTGTCACATGAATTGTGTGTGTCATTTTTCTAGTTTCAAACAGTACCTTTGTGGTTTAATCGAGTAATTTTTATATTAAAATCAGAGTGGTTTTTAGATTCGATAGGCTTATGTTACACACTGAAACGGACGAATAGGGTTGTGCAATCTCCCTGTAACCCATATCCCCCGACTGTGGTCCTGACGGTCTTTTATTTATGTTATCATTGACTAATTGTTCGCTTGGCTTCCTAATATTGTAGTAATTAAAACTTTTATCACTTAAAGTGCCCCAAGCTAAAAAAAACTTCCGTTATGCCCAGGGGGGGGGGGGGTACTAGGAAGACCCAACCCTTAAATCCACTCTTTCCCATGGAGTTCATCATGACACTAACAAAACACAAAGTAGAGGGGGATCACGTAAGAACCACATACACACAATAAAAATGAAAATCCGAACTTGACCTATGACCTATGGTCCAATTGAAATCCTCACTCTCCGAAAAGAGTGTCGCACCTTTCCAACCCAATCCTCAAGCAACTCCAATATAAGGTTTTGAAAGCAAAATAGTTCATTATAACTACTCTAGAATAATCAATTAAAAATAACATTGCAAAATATAGCCAAATTTATACCATCTTGTATTTATCTCATAACTTGGCAAAATCCACCCTTGGTATTTCCCATAGACTTACAACAGTTAAGAGCACGGTCATGACAAAATTAAAATTGATGCTATCAGCATATGAAAGGTTATTTGATTTAAGTATTATTAATTATTAATTAATTCCCAGGATTTAATTACTTTTTTAATTATTTTTTTAATTAGTATAATATCTTGATTTTTTTCACTTCCGTTAGTGCCCAAGGGGGGGGGGGGGTACTAGGGACCCAACCCAGATATCCACTTTCCCATGGGAGTTTCATCATGACACTAACACAAGTAAATGGGGATCACGTAAGAACCACATACCCACAATAAAAATGAAAATCCGAACTTTGACCTATGACCTATGGCCAATTGAAATCCTCACTCTCCGAAAAGAGTGGTTCGCACATTTCCATCCTCAGCAACTCCAATATAAGGTTTTGAAGCAAAATAATTCATTATATCTACTCTAGAATAATCAATTAAAATAACCATTGCAAAATATAGCCAAATTTATACCATCTTGTATTTTTCTCAGAAACTTCAAAATCACCTTGGTTTTCCCATAGACTTACACAGTTAAGAGCACGGTCATGACAAAATTAAAATTGATGCTATCAGCATATGAAAGGTTATTTGATTTAAGTATTATTAATTATTAATTAATTCCCAGGATTTAATTACTTTTTTAATTATTTTTTTAATTAGTATAATATCTTGATTTTTTTCACTTCCGTTAGTGCCCAAGGGGGGGGGGGTCCTAGGGACCCAACCTAATTATTCTAATGAAGCCTTGGGCGGATTTAAATTTTTTTTAGTATCAGGAGAAGCGTATTCATAAATCAGACAATTAGCAAAAAACTCCTTGGAAAAATTTGATTGCGTAACCGAGAAATCGCAAAAAAATCAAATGTTGGGTACTATGGAAACCCCCTTGGGCACTTGAGTGTTAAAACCCAAGAATTTTTTACTCAAAATGAAGGAAACTAAAGCCTTTTAAACTGACTATTATAACTGTCCCAGACAGTCTACCAATTCCGTCTATTTCAAGGAATTTTGTATTTTACTGGAAATGTGCCCGTGTACCTTAAATGCCAAACGTGATTCCTATACATCTGGAAAGTATGTCCATAAATTAAAGGTGCAAGCTTTGTGAAATGTCAAGGAGTGACCATGCTGATGTACCAGTGTCCCCCCACCAAAAAAAAAAAACACAACACTTGGTGGCAGGCGCCATAAGATTTGAACAAAATCACGTGACTACTTATTCTTTGTTGTAAACTAAGATGGCACTGTTAGCTAATATTCCTGAAAAGTTCATAAAGGTAGTGTCAATAGTTTTTAAGATATAATCCCAACAATCAAGTAACCCGCAGAACCCATTTTACAAAAATAAGGAGCTGGTAACCGCAAGGCTGACAATGAAGAAAAGAATGGCAAATACAATATTGATTGCAATCAACATTTACTTGCCCAAATGTCTTGCAGAACAACTTCTACTGGGTCAAATGACTGCATTTACATAATTATAATTTAACTGATAATACAAAAACATTGATTTATTGGTTATAAAATATGTTTCAAGAAAATATAAACTATGACTAAGTCATACACAAACGCCACATTACATAAAATGATAAATGCGTTGGGCTGCAACTTGCTTGTTTCTGAAAATAATGTTACATTCTCAACTTTATGAAAGTAAAACCTATGTTTTTAACACAAAAACTCAATAACAATATCAGTATATTCATTCTGTCATTAAATTTTGGGTTAAGATAACTCTTTGTGTGCCGTCACAAAATGATGATGAATGATTAGCTCTAATCCAATGCAGTCTTATTTGGACAATACGAAGAGTTTGTTGATCATACATTCCTAATTTGATCTTTTAAGTGTGTTAAAATGTGTGTTAAAACGTACAGTGCTGTATTTGTAGTTAATAGCGCCTCAATTTGGTTAAATGGGTCCTGCAGGTTACTTGATTTCTGGGGTCATATCTTAAAAAAATATTGACTCTACCTTTATTAACTTTTCAGGGATATTAGCTAACAGTCCTATCTTACCTTACAACAAAGAATAAGTAGTCACGTGCTTGTGTTCAAAGTTTATGGCGCCTGTCACCAAGTGTTGCGTTTTTTTGGGACACACGGTAGATAAAGCATGTTCAAGTTTCAACCTTTTTTCCCTTCACGTTCTCCATCTGGCAACCTAACAATTCCAGTAACCCTGGGACAGAATGCCAGCCTCGAACCTGCTTCTCATCTCATCATACGTGAGATTTGGGTATCATTTTTTTTTTCAACGCAGACATCTAGAAAGCTGTATATTGGCCGAATTAGTGTCATTATGAGGCTATAAAGAGACACTTTGAACATAATAAAAAAACGGCTTTAGAGCGTGATATTTGCGGTTAATTAAAGACACTATCAGTGATTCATCCGAAAGATAAAAAAAATATTTGAAACTTGCAGGAATAGCTTAAAAGTGAAGGATAGGTCTGTAGGACTCTCATAAAAGGTACATTTTCCCAACTGAAAAAATGACAGAAAAGGAAGAAAACCGCACTTTTCAAAGATATGAATCCCCATTCAATTACGTGTTGTAGTATAAGTGTCCGTTCCGACAGCAATGACTAACATATCTGATTTTGTACTTATTAGGTTGTTTCAAGACTTATCACTTGCAGGGTATGTTAGGATACCTATACTTGTTACGGTTACAAAAATGCAAAAATCTGATTTTTGATGATTTTTTCGATTTTCTGATTTAGCAAATCACACAGCAATATCGGCAAATTTAATTAGTTTGTCAATGTTGCTGTACATTATTTCATTGTCAAGAAAAGTCATACCGACAAGTTTTTGCAACTACGTTGAGACCTACCGCTGCACATCATTGCTTAAGGGTGCCTCTGTGACTGGGCAATTTTCCATGTGTGTAAACTGAATCTCTGTGGTGAAATTGCTGTGGCGTGTCCATACTGGATATATCGCATAAAGCCCTTCAAGGCTTATAAAAGACAGACGTCAAATTCGAGAAGGAAGTGAAATCCCTGATGGCTAAGAATGGAAAACACTTGAAATAAGAAAGTTGACTCATGGACTGACTGACTTTAAGTCGTTGCTCTGCGATTACTCAATAGCGCACTCGATGGCATAACAATAATTTTGTAAGGCAACTTGATGCGAGAAACATGTAAAAACGCCAATTTTATGTCCGTTCATGATGAAATAGCGGCACCTCACAAGAATGCCACTAACCTGCCTGAACAGACGGAACAACTAATGGAAGAGCGTAGACACGTACATGGCGCAATTTCCCAGCTCTTCCATACTGGAAGGACGTTTCCAGCAGCCGTTTAATTATTATCGAAGATCTCCGTTATTAATTATTCTAATTACACATTTCTTCTTTTGCGACACAGAGAATTTTGAGCTCGACCATTCACAGGTATAGTTTACAAGCCAATTACCATTGCAACTGTGCCAAATCTCAAAATATTTGGATAATTGGAGGCGCTCTTCAATTATTACTAAATGTTATTGCTTTAATTAAATATTTAATTTGCGCCGAAAAAATATCAGCTAGAAGAAGAAATGGCATTTCAGATGAAGTTATATACCAACCATTTCTTGGGGTAATTCAAATATAATATTCCGAATTGAAACTTGTGTTCCATTCAAGAAGATAAAAGAGAAAAAAAGATGCTCGGATAAGGACAAGGTAGCGCACCCCTGAAGAGTATATAATTTTTCCGAAATAAACCTTCTAAGTTATCAAAAACAGTTCTACGTGTGTTCTCACGTCTAGTATGTGCACATTTTCTTCAAAATGAATTAAACGTTATCTCCCGTTTTCCTAAATATCAGTGACCAACGGATGTACACCATGATTCATTGACTCCAGCAAATAATGGTGTTTTTGATAAGTAAATCCGACAGGTATGCATAGAGTTGCGTAGGACAAAGGACTTCATATTTTTTTATCTGGAACTAATAGTTATTGGTATGTATACTGTACTGTTCATACGGATTACTGCTTAAAAACAAAAAAGATCCGATGCATCTCAGACTTTGGGATACTTTATTTTAGTTTCCTATTTCCCAATCAAAAATGAGATCGCTGAGTCAGGTTAATAATTTGAATCTCTCTGAAATAGGAAAATAAATTGGGGTAATATTTGGTCTTACTTTTTCTTTGGAAGTTAAGATTTCCAGCTTTCTTACCTTCTAATACTAGGAGGTTTGGAAGAACAACGAATTAGAGAATTGCAAATGGTCCAAATTGTCTGTTATGTGGCATAAAACACCATAAGCATTGGCCTTAAAAGTCTCTCAATTATTAACTAAATGTGTTGTCATTAGTAATAAATTATTATCTTCTTGCTTGCTCGTTGGTTTAGTTAAATGCGAAGAGGCATTTCTGAACATTTTAGAAAAGCATCAAGTTTCACAAACAGTTCATCAAATTCTTCCACCTAACAATAAATACGTCCAATCAACCTTTTGCACAATTCCCTTGTAAGAGCTACGGGATTTTAAAACGTAAATGCAGATCTTGGTCATTTTGTTATTACAATCTTCTTCTTTATAATTTCTTCAACTATAGAATCTAGCTATCACGGAAGTCCTTTCGATGTATATGTTACAATACGTTTTGTCTCTGCTTTACAAATATGACGGTAACAGCATTTTAAAAGTATTGAAGAAAATAATACTAGTTTTGTAAGAGATTTGTCAACTTGTATTATGCTGTGTCTAGACGCCCCATGGCATGTTCATGTGTTTTCAAAGAAACACAAACACTCAAACGTTTTCTTATTTCGGTCAAGACGTCTGTTCACTTCCTTAGCAACGGTACTTTTCCGCTTTAAGTTGACCGCGTTCTCTACTTGATATGAGTGATTGGTACTCGCGCGCACTAAACACCAAATTTTGTGGAAACCAAACTTGTAGTTTTTATGGTAGAAGCGGTAATACATTTTTGCAACGTCCTATTAACTACTGTGCCAATAATTAATAATAATAATTTAAATTTTGGAAAATAATTAGTAATACCTATGCATCAAAGGTGTTTCTTCACAAATTAGGAAAAGTGGAAAAAAAATGTTTGTGAAACGTGCAATAAGATTGATTATATTGGACATTTTTTTCTTTGAATGTAAAAAAAATTGAGAAGGTCTGGACAGAAGTTGACAACACACTTCAACAAAAGTATAATGTTGTCAACAAATTAACACAAACGGATGTCCTTTTTTGGATATGATACAGAAGAAAGGAATACTGTAATTAATAAGATAATAAGTATAGGTAAACTATCAATTAGTAAATATCGTTATGGGAAATATCCAGACGTGATTGGTTTACTCTACTTTAAATTAAGTATTAGAAATATGTTGTAAGTGAAGTATGTAATAGCAAATGTAAATAATGAGAAGAGAAAGAAAATAAAAGATTAAAAAAAATAATAATAATAATAATAGTCAACCATTAAAAGGGCAGGTTTTTTGCCTCGATCCTCGGATAGAAATGGATTTGATAGCTGAAATTTCAGGATATGGTAATGCAAAAAATATGGCCTTTTATTTCATCTGATATCAAAACTAATACTGCATTACTACAATAGCTATAGTATTTTAGAACCGGTGTGAAAGGAGATATGGTCCGGTAGGATTCATAGTCCGAGCTCCATAGACGACAACGGAATAAAGCGTGAAACTAATGTTGCGTAAAGAGTCAACTGAATCGATTACCCTATACTGTTCACCATTGTAGGTGGGCTGTGAGTCCGGGGATTATATCTCCTGCCACACCGGTGCAAAGAAACTGAGGGTCCCCCATAAAAGAGTGTCCTAGCTACCATGTCAACATATGCGGAATAAGCCGTGACCTTTTAGACGAGGCTCTTGGGTACATTGCTGAAACAAATGATCCGTACAGCACTAAATTGAGAACTCAATAGCTAGATGGGCGGTGGGACACTCTCTCACTGCCACTTTCCTCGTAGCCATTCATATCGCACACTTACCTTACTTTCATTTAAAAGCTGACTCAGAGATTTTGAAATATAATTTTGTTTGTGAAGTAATTAAAAATAGTCATCTAGAACTGACGGATAGCCACCTAACATGCTTAATTCCAAAGTTAGAGATAAATCGGATTTTTTTTCGTTTTCATGCAGTAAACATTTATTCACACCGTGTAAAACGAAAATACCGGATCCGGAATTTTATAACAAAGTTGTGATTTTCTATATGAAGGACTTCGATTTGAGATTAGTATTTCACACAGTGATTAGTATATGGAGACGCATTATGTATAATGCAAAAAACACAATTGTTTGAAAATTGAGTGCGCGCTCATTGGAAAATCTCCTGATGAGTCAGCACAATATCAAATTTAACGCATCGTGAATCATGTTTACATCAATATATGTATCACACAGTACGAGTGAGTCTACCCATAATGGAGGCGCCTATATATCCCTATATATCAGATTAAGGGCCGTATTTTTTCTCAATGTCGTCCTGAAATTTAAGCCTTCAAATCCATTTCATTCCCAAGATATAGACAAAAAAGCGCCATTTTAATGATAACCATCAATATTAGCACCGTATTGAATAGGGGTTTGCAATATGCATTATTGCTTCTACCATAAAAACTGCAAATTCGTTTCTCACGGTACTTGATGGGGCGTATGTGAAAATGCCAGGCTTCCATATCAAGTAGAGAACACAATAGACGTAAATCGGAACAAGCACATTTAATTAGACAATAATAACTGCGCACTATCTTTTTTGAGGTCATTGTGTGAAATCTTTGGTGTTGGTTTTGGGCCGAGGTATTTTTCCGAGGGAGCGTCAGCTCCCGAGGAAAAATACCGAGGCCCAAAACCAACACCAAAGATTTCACACAATGACCGAAAAAAAGATGGTGCAAAGTTATTATTGTCATTAATAACCGTAGTTTAATATCTACCAAATAAATCTCTCACTTAAACTCCAATTCAATTTTTATTTTGATAGCCGTCTCCCCTCGAATATAATAGTATTTTTTTTTTTTTTTTTTTTTGAGTCAGCACAATATCAAATTTAACGCATCGTGAATCATGTTTACATCAATATATGTATCACACAGTACGAGTGAGTCTACCCATAATGGAGGCGCCTATATATCCCTATATATCAGATTAAGGGCCGTATTTTTTCTCAATGTCGTCCTGAAATTTAAGCCTTCAAATCCATTTCATTCCCAAGATATAGACAAAAAAGCGCCATTTTAATGATAACCATCAATATTAGCACCGTATTGAATAGGGGTTTGCAATATGCATTATTGCTTCTACCATAAAAACTGCAAATTCGTTTCCCACGGTACTTGATGGGGCGTATGTGAAAATGCCAGGCTTCCATATCAAGTAGAGAACACAATAGACGTAAATCGGAACAAGCACATTTAATTGCACTTATCAAAAATCACGGAGCGGACCCCTGCCTTGTTTTAGGGGGAAATTCCCATAGATCTAACAAGAAAAATAACGCTACCTCCTTTTTTGCGGTGATCGTCAGGTTGGTAGTCATTTGCCTCTAGGGACGTTAGGATATAGTGCCTGTGTTCTGCTTGGGACCCAGGGGATAAAGCAGGCCCTGAAACCACACTACCTGGAGTCTAATTGAATGAATAAAACTTTTCGTATTTGTAATAGAGCTTTAATTTGCTACCAAAAGTACAGCCAAAGCTAGTTGGCACAATTACATAAACTCTGTGGGACTTATGTAATACAATGTCATAGCTTAGCATAGTTGTTAAAGGTCTCCGGAAATGAGATGATAAACCTACTACCAATCTTTGTGGGACATCCCAGTGCAATAAACAGGCAGAACAAAGAAATACAATAAACCAGTTACATCATTTGTGAAACTAATTGATTCTCAGTCATTGTCATGAAACAGATTCACACCCCACCCATGTCACCTGGATGTTCTATATCTCTCTGATACATCAATGTACCCAAAAATGTCAGCGTCCAACCACAATATTGATGCCTTTCTGGTCCCCTCCACTTGTATAAGACTTGACAACCCAACCACTCAATTCTATTTTTGCATTTCCTCGGACCTTTTAAATTGTTAGGCCATCAAATAATTAAATACTTCTATATGTCGGTACCTATCATGTAGTCGTATTTCGAAAGTATCGGCTATCTTAAAGGAATCACGCAAATAAAGTACATACCATGCATCTAACATAGAAAGAAGCATCGCGTATCCATCTGCATTTGGCAATCATTAATCCGAATAAATATGCCCATGCATAGAGATTTCCAGTAGCAGTTTCGTTATTCGCTATTAGCCATGATACGTTCGCGATTTAACCGTCTTTCCGTGCTAGAGCACTGGGGATTACTTACTACTTCCTTCACTAAAATTTTTAAAATATTATTATAACCAGGAAAAGCGGTATCCCCCCAAATGAAAAAGTGCCATATATTTAGAAAAATACAATAAAATGGTTCAACTCAATTATACTTCAAGAATGTCAGTGACCAATATGTACAGCGTACTAACACCCACCAAGCGAACATCGAGCTAATGACTGCCCACAATCACTAAAAACACTTATATCTTTTTCTCAACCAGGGTTTGCAGGTCTAATTGTTAATGCCCACATTGTTGAAAACAGATTTTTACAAGCTATTCAGGTCTTATGACTTCCCGGTATTGAGCTCTAGGATCGTTCAATCATAACTAAAGGGCAAACTACTCACCTCGCTCATTAGTTTTAAAACTAGGTCGCTGAATAACCATTGCTCTTTCTTGATAACTTGAATAGAAATAAGGGTTGTTCATGATTTTTAAAGATAATAACTTGCGGATTTAGGTTAATATGCACAAATTAGGTCGCCCTGTCCGGGCTTTTCCTTTCATAAATTTTTCGCCCCTTTTCATTTTTCTTTAGAAAAAAAAATATTATCATATGTCCAAAGTTATGACAAGCACAGTAGAATCTCAAGATTTCTTTTATCCTCGAATGCTGAAAAGACCTCCCCCCAATTCAGCAATGACATATCATTCAAAATTCTGGTTCAACTGCATGCACAAGAACAATGGACTCAGATGTAAAATAATGTGAAGTGTGTTTCTGGGCCGATTAATTGAGTTCATTAGCCCCATTGTTTTCGCTTTAGCATTTTGATTTATGTCTACATTGGGCACATGATATTCTAGACATAAATTGGAGTTGACTTTTAATTTCATTTTTCTAAAAAATTTTATGAATTTCATTGAGGGGAATACGATTTTTCTTTTTTGGTTTTTTAATATTGTTTTAATTTTAGTGAAGGAAATAAGTATCCCCAGGTCTGGAGCACGAAATATTTAATGAAAAAGGCCAACATTGTCTCATTACTATGGGCCTCATAGAAATCATTAGGGTGACAATAATTATATCACTGAGTACATAATGGAATAATTCATCATTGTTAATCCGTCGACAGGTGTGACGCTTGATGCACCATATATTAATGGTCATCAACGAAATAATCATCATCACGAACACATCTATTTTGGACTAGAATTATCTGCTACTCAGCTGTTTTGGATTATATTTTAATGCCTGTATCTTGTGTCTTATTGCATTGGAAATTATAACACTGGCCTAAATTAGTATTTAAAAATCAGGTCAATATATAAATTTAAAAAGTTTTTTGATTTTTTTAACTTTTCTTTTAAAAAGTGTTCACTTTTTGACTTCAAAAGATAAACTGTTCATTCCGCCTATTCATCTTAATGGCCCTAAATCCGATATTGGATCAAGAACTGCACGACTTTGCTTGAGACAATACTAACACCTGTCATTAATCCCCGTCTATTCCCAATTCCCCGTTGTCAACTGTATTTTCACAGAGACTTGGATATACACTATGCATGTTCAGTGACCGTACCAGTGAAACGTTACTCTTACTGTATCCTTACCAGAACTTGGAACACTTCTGACACAAACAGTTTGGTTGGAGTGAATTCAAATGGCATGTATCTAATCGTTCATCGTATCACATATTTCACAGAACTAACCGGATATGTCCTAATTAGGCTAAAATAACGACATCCTTTATTGACCTCTAAAACAATTAAATCAAGGTTAGCTTACCGAAAAAGGTTTGATTTGGCTGTTTTCTTTTCTTCTTTCGTAAAAGTCCACTGATATTCTCAATTATTTCGCCAACGAATAAAAACACATTATTGGTCACAACAAACGTAGAATTCCTTACCAGCAGAGAACATTTAGCCGGAAAATTAATAACTGGTTTAGTAGCAGTTTTTCAATTACGCTTCCTGTTGTGAAACTGTCCCGACTGGGCCAGCTTGAGTCGGATGAACAGATTACTTCCCAAAGGTCCAATCTAGCGGCCCTTGAAGTTCCGCACACAATGAGCCGGTGAATGGAGTAATCCTGGGTAATCGATTTCAAAATCGAGCCCTCTCCTTTCTCTTCCTTCATCTTCCTGTTTCGTTAGCTTTTAAGCAAGTTTCTACTAAGTTCGCCAAGCACTACAGAAGTGGCGGCTAGGAAACATAGTCGACAGAATGTAAGCTGGATTCTTTTTATGATCGCTACAACGCATAGCCAATGAAAATAAAATGAAGACATTTATATTTATATTTTAACAAATCCATCATTTGATGATAATTATAATCTTTGAGATTTTTTTTTCAGGCCAAACAATACTTCTTTCGCCTTTGGATGATAGTATTCCTTGCTTTATGCATGCTCCGTTGAATCAAAGCAATTCCCAAGTATATTTAACAACTTCAACTCAAAAAACATTTTTCAATTCCATTTGAGACTTCTCTCTCTTAAAAAAAAAACGCTATCTTGGATTTTTGTATTTGCGTCAAACCCGACAATAATCAGAAAAAGTATTTAAGTTGTTTTCTATAACCCAACACAGCCAAGGTCCTTTATATCGCTATTCATTACTAATTTTGGGCATTTTTCTGCACATTTAGTACAGTTCGGTATTAGACATGTCTGTACATTGCTGTAATACCCCTCTAGTCCCTTTCGTTTAATAAATCGTTTACTACAAATCTTGAAAAAAGGACACGGTGTAACCATTTTCAACAACGGATTTACCAAATTTTAACAAAAGAAGGTACTTCTGAACCTAAGCGTCAGTACCGATTACATCATATACATCACGGTGAGTTTATACAGAAGTGTTTAATTTGACTCGGCAAAAAGCCATCATTTTATGAATGGTTCTGATTATAATTTTTCAACTACCTAAATGTACTTATCAGCAAGGAGTTCTTCGCTATGTTACCATTATTCCATTGTGGAACAAGTCGAAAGTTCGACGACTCTAGTAAGCCTACTTGTTATATTAAGTCCCATGTAGTCAACTGATAAAAGTTAATACAAATGCTGCACGTTTATTCTCATCAGGTGATATTTTTTAAATACGACGGTGCGGCGGGAGTATTCGTTCCAATTTTAAGACTTTTTTACGTCTCTTAGTGGCGAGTTTTCCACCAAAAATGTCCAGGCCTTCTTTAACATCTAACAGTGTCACTATATCATCGCAACTATCTATGTAACTCGTGCAATGCTCTGCTTGCTTTGATTTAGACATACGACTTATCAACATCTCTTGCAACGAAAGAAGTGTGATTCTTTCTTAATGGCATATAGGTAACAGCTCAAATTCTACTTGCAATTCTTCCATCAAACATGAAAATCATTCACGATAGCATTGATCTTCTGGACTGGTACAGTGCAATTCCCTAAACATGTCACAACAACCTTTGTATTTAAGATATATTCAACACACACCAAATGCAATAACTCTTATTATTTCATTCTTTTTATATTATCAGGTTCTGAAAATGCTAAGTATATTCATTATTAGCAACCCTTTAAAATGTTTGTTTCAAAGGAGCTTACATAGGTAAAAACATCTTATATGCATAAAGTACGCTTTTCCTGCGTTATCAAGATTTTTATAAAATGTTAAGTAAGCGTTGAGGTTATTAGGTCTGGTTATGCTGATGCGGAAAGTGTTTAGCTTCAAGCAGATAATCGAACTCAAACAAGTCCCAAATACTACTTGGATAAAAGCAAGATGTGCAAATTGAAAGTGGTAACTTGATACATGCTGAATAGCGCTGAGAGACTTAAACTGTTAAAAAGACAAATGGAACCCTAATTTTATATAGCCTTATTTTACTGATTTGCATATGAGTTTAGCGGCTTCAGTGATAAGATTCACACAAAGAAGGAGAGTTTGTTGGTAAGATTCGAACAAAAAAAAATTAACCCGTATATTGCATTTGCAACAAACTGCATCGCGTTTCCTAACCCTTCTTCTTTGGAGCCATTTTGGTAATACATCCTGAAGGTGTTACCTCTTCTAATTTCCTTAAAAAAACATTCAAGATCCATATCCGCTAGTTACACATATGTGATGCGATCTGGGAAACCCCGCCACATGGTGCAAAATTTATATTTTGAGTTTTTACTATCATTGCAAAGTTTGAAATATAAAGTTTCCATAACTTTTTACTTCCTTCTTCTATGATACACATATCAAAAGTTATGCCTTATACAATCTGACAAAAAATAAAGTACAACATAACAGATTTTAAGGTATTTTTTCAAAACTGTCCTGTGCGAAATGTGGCGGGTTTTCCCAGATCACATCACATATTTGCTTGTTATGATTTGCTTTGACGTCATAAGGTGCAAATATAATTTGAATACCATTACATTGAGGCTTTTAGCAAAGTTTAATTACGTTAAGGAGTAATAATAATAATAACAGCAACAACAACAACAATAATAATAATAGAAATAATAATAATAATATTGAGTGCGGAATGAGGTGAAAAATTAAATATACGTGAGGTTATGAGTTATACGGCGGGCTATCTATAGCAAAATCTCTTAGAGACAGCATGTCGTACAACACCTTGAAATATGCATACATATGGATTAGAAAAAAATACGAGAATTTCTTCTCTCGGTGTGCATTTCTTAATTCTTATGTATTTTATTGTTTGGCGAGTAAAATGACGAGAATCGATTTTCTCGTTGTGGATTTTTTTAATTGTTATGTATTTTATTGTTTGGCGAGAAAAATAATGACAAGAATCAGTTTTCTCGTTGTGGATTTTTTTCCCCAAACAAACGAGAATTTCTCAAACAAAAAAAAATACATAAAAAATTCTCAACAATAAATACATTAGAATATCTCAAGCAATAAAATACACAATTAAAAAAAAAAAACAACGAGAAAACTGATTCTCGTCCTTTTTCTCGTCAAACAATAAAACACATAAGGATTAAAACAATGTACAACGAGAAATTAAACCCTCGTCATTTTTCTCGCCAAACAATAAATACATTAGATTAAGGATTAAAAAACTTTAACAACGAGAAAAACGATTCTCGTCATTTTTCTTGACGATATAAATAGATTAATTGATTAATCCATAGTTGAAATAATCAAAAAAATGTAGCATTAAGTTGACAAAGGCATCATGATATTGAACATTCTCACAAACACAACGTGTGTAAATCCATAGGAATGGAGAAAAAAGGTGTGCTTACACATGAAAGTATTTTAGATGTGTTTTATAAAAACAACAAAAAATCTGTGCTATAGTGATTGCATTAAGGTCAAGATCATCTTTAAACCTTACACATTTTTATTGATTCACGTAGAATAAACGACTATAATCGACTATAGTTTTTCCCGTAACAGTAAACAAAACAAATGTTTGTTCAGAGCACCAGGATGACTCGGAATTCAGCTAATACATTATGCGTGTGTGCGTTGAACTTGAAAAAAAAAATCCAGAGATGCACAAAACTCACCTGTGACAAAGTGAGAACTACACTGCTCTACCATGCAGACAAGGGAGTAATGACCATTTTCCCCAAAATTCTTTTTTCAGTTATTTTTGGTCCTTAATTAAAGTATCTTCCTGTTTAATAGAGGAATAACCAATTATGTGTCTAAAAAGTAGAAAAATCTCATGGCAAATCTTAATTCCTAAAAGTTTGTACACACATAAGTAGAGGAACACGTCTGACAAACCATTACAAAGGAAGTAGTGTAACAAAAAAATGCACATTTTTGATGATTTTATGCAAATGAGTCATCATTGTTCAAGCAAATATTGTAAATTAGAAAATACAGACATATCCATGCATTTTAATAATTCTCTGTATCTGGTTAAAATATTGAATAATCAAAGCAATATGTTTTAACCCTCATAACTAACTCAGGGTCCACCCAATTCACATAGTCAGGAACTTGTTATAACTGGTAAATGCTATTGCTATTCATAGTCCATACGCCTGCCATCATCAGATTTTGCGTTCGTTGCACACCCAATTAGTGATTAGTGATAGAATTAGGTATGTTTCCACCCGAAAAGTTGCACGTAGCGTGTCCTGCCTTTTCAAAATGGCCGCCATTGTTTTATGTAAACGAAACTGCCATTAATAATTTCAGTACATAGAAAACTTTTGTCAACGACTAAACGATACCAAGTTTTTAACTAATCCTGAGGGGGCTTAAACCATCTAGGCCGTACAAGAATTGCCGCCGCAAGGAGGCAATTTTTGCTAAATAACTAAAAATGGCATATTTGTTGAAATAAGAACTTGTGCTTATTTTGGGAGCTCCAACAAGAACTTAATTTGGCATTTATTAAGTTGACGCACAAGCTTGTTTTTTAAGATGGCGGTGATATATTTCACTATAGGGTACGGTACATCAGGAAGAAAAGCAGCTCTACTCATCTTTTCGACGTAAAACAACACTTCTATAATGACCCTAAATCTTTTCAAGATGTAAAAATATTAAATGGGTATTGACTTGTCCAAGAGAGTGCTGTCACTTAACTGGTTACTACTTGGGCCATATAACGGTAAGTTTTAAACTGATCTATAATGTGCATAGGAAGACAACTCATATCACCTGATCAATAAATCATAATAAAGGGGTGTGTTCGTATTTAAGGACTACCATGACGCCATGGGGGTTTGTCCTCCCCAGTAAAATAAAAAAAATATGCTTATGAAGAAATAAAAAAATTCTAAATGTAGGAGGAAAATTTACATATGGTGGCCTAAGGTTGCTGTCATTCAAGAACATCAAGTGCTATCTTTGTTTCTGACTTGTACCACGGCTCCTCTCTCTCTCTACTGCCATGATCATCTTACAGCTTTCTTCTCTTTCTTTCTTCCCAGCGTCAATAGTGGTGAGTGGTCTGCAATTATCCAGAAGTACGAGAGAAATGCGGGAAAATGTTATTTCTAATAGTTTTAGTTATGGTTATGTATTGGTCGAAAAGATGTGCAGGGGTTTTTTCTTCTTGATTTATGTACCCGGAAGGGGTTATAAACCGCCCGCCATCATGAGTAGTTGATGATCAGTTCGCAATACACCAATGTCAGTAAACCTTTTGGTGCTCTAAAATATTTCTCGCATTACCCCACTATTTGGCAATTTTAGTACATTTTAACAAAAAAGGTCCTCTACCGGCGCCATCTTGGACACGTAAGGACACTAAGCCCACTTAAGGAAGATAGAACTTTATTTCGTTTAGTCCTGGATAAAATTCTATCTATAATGAAAATACAAATAGCAGTTTTTCATAAAAACAATAGTGGCCATTTTGAAAATAGGCAGTAATACGCGTTAATGTGACAAAAATTTGCCGAGGGGCGGAAACATACCTAATCCTAGTCAGGGGGACACCCCTCAAGGTGATATATTGGAAATATTTAATCACCAGGTGAGGGTGCAACTAAATCGAATGTTAAGGCCCCTCCTGGTACGAAACTGGCTTATGGAATATCAGCAGGTACCTGTTATAAAGGAGTCAATGATACATAACAGGAAATCATATCAAAATAGTATTATCGCTTATTCCGTAAAGCTGGATGTACACTGTTAAATTAAAAATGTTGCACGTAAATTAAGGAGAAAACAGATTTTCCGTAACATTTACGTGGAAATCGTCCTGTTTTACAAAAACAATAAAAATAAAAAAAAACAAAAAACATCTAAACAATTGTAATTTACGGAAAATATTTCAAAAATTTTGGACCTTCAGCACTTTTCGAAATTTTTTTTTGGTTCCGTAAATTTTAATTACGGAATAAATGCTGTTAAAAACACATTTTTTTTCCATAATATTTGCAAATTTCTGTAAATTACTGTCAAATTTCCGTTATTTGACAGAAATTTCGTACATTTACCCGAAAAATGACCTGGATAATACTGCTGCCATGAAATTTCCGTAAATTTACGGAATTTTTTTAACAGTGTAGGATTAAAATCAATCACTCCACATTTCTCTCGCCTACGGCTGTAGTGGATAAGAGCATCGATTATAATGAAAGGTATCACAGGTTCCGAATCCCAAAAAGGCTTTTTTTAAAATAAATGTATTTCAATTATATTTTAGAGTAAAGAGAAACAATACTAAGTCCCCAGGGTTGGAAATACGCGTGTACAACAACGTTAAGGAACAGTAACCCGTCCCACTGGTTGTACCTGCCGTATTCGATTGTATACATTGAGTCAGTTATAACGGTACCTGTGAATAGCATCGACCAGTTATAAACAGGTCCTGACCTGATATGTGAATTGGGTCCAGAAACATAAAAATGGTAATTACTTCCCTTTGTCACAGTAGAGCAGTAGATTCGATAATTTTCCTTTAAGTCTGTTCATAAAACATGTTCACCTGTTACGAGATCTACTTGACATTTCATTACACATGCACCTTTTGGGGAAAATACTTCAGCTGTCGTATTCGTAGGAATAAAACGGCTTGAAACTGGAACACGGTGTTCACACAAACGTGATGACAGTGTACTATCTACTTTCCATTTCACATAAGTTGTACTTTTAAACATGTTACATCAGTAGATTATGAATTAAGTTGTCGCAGCTTCCTCAAATGACAGATTGATACCAAATGTCCGCCTTTAATTTGTCTCAATTTTCAGAATTTCAAAATTAGGTCACACCAGAGATTAATGAGGAGGTCTATTGTGTTACAATAGGCGCAACTACTTAACGCGTAGACTGCATCATAATATGCCATTTTTGTCTAGTAATAACGTTGTTTCCATATTGCTTTCGACTTTATCCGAATGCAATTTTGACGTGAACAGTATTAACTTTAAAAGGATAATGCATTTTCACGGAAATGTCACTTTAATTCAAAATTAAGATGTTAAAGATAATTAACCCTCAATAAACCACCGGCCCTCTCCTGAAAGATCTTGTAGACAGCCAGTGCAGACGATAGCGTACTTCTACGTATATGTACAAGTACGTACATATGTCACCATATTATAAAGAAATACAAAATAAATTTATCAAATCCTCTCGGTATTATCAGTTTTGAGAAGAGAAACGATACAAATTTCAGAACTAATGCCAAACGACATTATGAACAAATTCAATGTGTCAAAATTCTGATTCCATGTGTCGAAATCTAATTATTGAAAAAAAATGTCACTGATGACGTCATATCAATTTTCTTAATTAAATAATATCTTTTATTTGAAAAAAGATACCAAAAATCCGCACATACATTTTGTTGATAAGCTTTAAAACTCTATGTCGTGAAGATTGCAGCTTCAGAGTTGTAAAAATAAACTGTCACCGGGTGAAATGTTAAAACCTAATGTATTCTAGAAACAGTTGCATTGCATTGCATTGTGGGAAATTATGACGTATATACGTACTTGTACGTATACGTACTTGTACGTATACGTACTTGTACGCTTTCTTCTGAACTGACAGCATATGACTTATTTTAACCATCTTGAACCGGGTTTCTTTAAAGATTGGACAATTCCTTCAAATATGAACACGATAGCAACGATCTTCTGAACTGGTATAGTGCAATCCCCTAAACATATCACACCGACATTTGTATTTAAGAATTTAACACACATACCAAATACAATAACTCTTGTTATTCCATTCTTTTTTCAAAACTTATATTACCAGGTTCTGAAAATGCAAAGCATATACATTATTAGCAAGACTTTAAAATGCTTGTTTTAAGATGCGAAAACATCTTATTTGCAATTGTAACTTTTCATCTGTTACAAAGATGTTTATAAAAATTAAGTGTTGAAGCGTTGAAGTTATTAGGTCTGGTTATGCTGATGCGGAACGTTTATAGCAGATAATCGGGCTCAAACACGTCTCAAGTGAAATAGCGTTATCTTTCTTGTTAGATCTAAGATTAATTTCCCACTAAACACAAGGCAGGGGTACGCTCTTTGATAACATGCAAATATAATTCGAATACGATTACATCGAGCCTCTTCGAACAACAACAACAAAAAAAAAAAAAAAAAAAAGGGGGGGGGGGGAGTTGAATTATTCAGTGTGCTATAATGAGCTCTTATTATTTAAATTAATTAATACTCATATCATTTGTTATTCTAGAGAATTACCCTTAATTTGCATAAATTAATTTCACATCCTTTGTTATCCAAAACGGAATAAACTGCAATACTAAGGGTTAGGGGGAAACGTTAGGGGGAAACCAGAGGGTGTTTTGAGTCAATCCCACAATGCACCAGTTTTGGGAAATTTCACCTCAATTGGGTCATGTGATCACATAAAAATCCTATTCTTAACACATAAAAATCCTAACTTTAATGCTCATTTTAGCTTACAAAGCTTTAGTACTTAGGGGAATTTTTGATTGATTATGAAATGTCTTGTGGTTCTTAAACTTTTGGAACACTTTTTATCCCTAAGTACTGACACGTGCTTAGTACAGTACGATATAGGCACATTACTATGCATCATGGGATTGATTCAAAACACCCTCTAGGGGGAAACGAAACTTCGCCCTAACGTCTTAAAGGTGCTTGTTCCGATTTATGTCTATTGTGTTCTCTACTCGATGTGAGAGCCTGGCACTTGCACATACGCCCCATAAAGTACCGTGGGAAACAAACTTGCGGTTTTGATGATAGAAGCAATAATGCATACTGCAAAGCCCTATTGCATATTGTGCTAATATTGATGGTTAACCATTAATTTGGTGGTTTTTTGTTTATATCTTGGGAATGAGATGGATTTGAGAGCTCAAATTTCAGCAGGGGGGTAGGGCATGCCAACCTAACAGCAACAGCGAATTCAAACGGCATCAACTTCCCGGTGCACTGTTAAAAATAAACTTGTAAAAAAAACAGGCATTTGACTGGCAGCTGGGACTCACTACATGCAGAACGTAAAATAACTGGAGCCGTAAAAATACGAAACCATTGCAGGGAACGTAAAATAACGGGGTAAAATCTCAGCCTCAACGTTATTGTTGGTTTTTGACTTGGTTAAACAATATTAAGAATTAAAACGTTATTACAATCTTCTGACCAAATTTTAACGTTGTAGCTATGGCATCATACAAACGTTGTATTACGTTACCACGTGGTTGTAAAAAAAAGTTATATTTCAGGCAAACAATTGAGAAACAATTGAGAAAAAGGGCAATAAACAAGGGAAAACGTGAAGAAATAAAGATTTAAAACAGTTTATACACTTTATATGGTAATGTACACATTCTAATGTCACCAATTACGTAATCATCATATGAATAAACTTAATACATACCTTACATAGATTCGAACCTGGGCCTTGGGATTACAAGTCCTAAACCTTATCCACTACACTACATGACTTTACTGATAGTAAATGCTAAAATCAAATATATATGTGTGTGTGTACTACTTTTTTTTTTTCAAATTAAACTAAATATAATACAAAAAGGAGGAAAAGAGTTTTTAAAACTATTTTCAAAAATGATAGGGAAAATAAGATTTTGCATTTTTAAATGACGTTACTATACTTATGACGTTATTTAACCCATTTTATAGGTAAAACAATTTTCATAGTTCGTATTCTTACATTAAAAACAAGAGTTACAAAAGAACGTAATGTAACGGAAAATATAATAACGGTCAGCGTATAAATACTACCTTTTTTCAAAATGTGTAGTATTATTTTGTAGCCACTGTTTATTTACATATTTCTGCTTCCAAATTGTAATTTTATGTTAGATATAGGTAATAAAGCGTGAAGATTATTGAATGATTGGGGTTTACCGTCATTTGAAAGGTAAAGTCTGGTAAAATTAGGAACATTTTTAACAGTGTGCTAGTCTGTTTCAAAGACTTAACGGTAGGAGGACGCTCTTACGCATATCGAACGGTTACACACAGACTTGACTAAAGACTAGGCCTGGTCACGAATATTTAAATCTAAATGACCGTTATTGGAAATTACACTATTTTGGAGCGGGGTTAATCCACTAACCCCGACGGATTTTGAAGTCAATATTTTTTCCCTAAATTATCATGATATTACTAAGATCTTTTGAACAAAGGTTTAAGAGATGATTGTGTAATGTCACTGGGACCTAGACTGCCGTAGTAAATGCACGTAGCAGTTCTCCAAATTACCGTTTGGAAATCCCCAATGCCCAAATCGAGTAGATCGTGTGCCACCCCCCCCCTGAATTTCAGGACGACAATGACGATCGGAACACGCACCTTTAATTAGTGCATAACTGTAGCCATTTTCTCGCTAATA